>OVAP01003814.1:0-13825 GCA_900406295.1 Aurinia saxatilis
GTAGCAAAAAGGCCAGGGAAATCAAGGATCAAAATGAAGAAAGGTGGAAAATAATTAAAGGAGTACGAGGAGGTTCAAGAAGACTTTAGATTCCTCTGAAGAATCTAAGTCTGGGGGAGGAACAAGCCGAGCTAAAGGGAGAGTGATTGGGAAATTGTGCCATCAAGCGGNTTGAGTACGGTAAACCCTAAACACACTAGCCTCACCTCTAAATATTGGCCCCCTCTCATTACACATATTGCCTGTTTTACCTAGCTGATATTTTCCAGTAACAAAGCTCACGCAAAAATAAATGAATGTAGAGAGTGAGAATTTCAGTACCTTTAGGGTATTTGCAGGTTGAGATTCATGTTGAACCAGTTGAGAGAGTTGTGGTGGGAATATGAGACGAGAACTTTTGGCATGATTGTCGAGATGACCATCACGAAGCTGCGTCTCTAAGTTGTGGTACAAGTAAGCGAGTTCCTAATTTTTCAAACTTATTTCCCTTTTTAGCATATGTTTGTTCGAGGACGAACAAAGCTAAGTCTGGGGATTTTGATAGTGATGATATTTTACCGCTTTTCGATACGATTTTTCGGTGTTTTTATCAAAGAAACTATTTGATTTGAAACATAAACTACTGGATTTCACATTTTTCTGTTTGCAAATTGTTTTTGTGAAAACAATGCATTTTAGGTTGCAAAGGGCATTTTCTACCAAATCCAACAAATCAACATCAGAAGTCTAGGTCTGGATGAAGGAGATGTTCATTTTGGAATGAAGTGAGGAATTAGGACAATCAAGCCACGTGAGTTAGCTTTCACATGGGCTTGGAATCGTGTCAATATTCCTCAGAATTAAGAAGCTAAACCCAAATTACTGAAGGAGTATCCAAAAGTCCACAAGACATGAAACCCAATCGATCGAACCAGAGGCCCACCGATCGATCGAAGCCCATAAGACATGAAGCCCAATCGATCGGACCAGAGGCCCACTGATCGATCGAAGCCCATTTTGTCAAGAAGGAGATACTGAATCTTCTGAAACGGGTTGAAAGATCACGGTCGATCGGTCAGGATAGCTACGACCGATCGATCAACTGAAGATAATCACAAATATTTGGATTCCTATCCAAATATTCCTCCTGATTCTTCTCGACCCTCTCCCCTATAAATACAGAAGATTGAAGGCCAAGAAAATCATCAGAAATTTCTCAAAAGCTTCCAGGCGTCTAGGCTTATAGTTTATCAGTTTTCTCAGTTTCTTTGTTTTCATTCGTTTTGATCATTGCTTCAAGGAAGAAGTTTGTAATCTCTGCATTTCCAGAGAAGCTATTCTGAACCCTTTTTAATACAAGCAATTTTCATTATGTTTATGTCTACTTTTGCTATGTCTGAGTAGTCTTTTAGTAGGAATAAGGTTTTGTTACAAGGAATCATGGTTTGGTAGATATACAATAGGATTATACAACATTATTAAGTGATTATTGGTATACACGTCCAAATTTTTAATTTAAAATTAATATAACAAGCTTAGAAAAAATTTTAGGTGATAAAAAAANAAGTAATCATGGTTTGGTAGATATACAATAGGATTATACAACATTAATAAGTGATTATTGGTATACACGTCCAAAATTTATAATTTAAAATTAATATAACAAGCTTAGAAAAAATTTTAGGTGATAAAAAAATATTAGTAGTATAGATAAGAAATAATGTTTTATCAAACAAACAAAAAATTTGTTAAAATAATCAAAGTTGAGTTTGTGTTATAGTTCATGTAGAAATATTTAAATGGAAAAAAATCTTAGTAAAATACTTTTAGTTATTAGAAAATACTCTTTTACGTTTACAAATCTCAAAAATAGCTTTCTCATTATTATTTTTAATGAAAATTATTCTCTCAAAATATAATTTAACGAAAATATCCTCTTTACCTATGTTTTGGACCAAAATCTAGAGGATCTACCTCAACACAAACTCATAATCTTTACCTATATTCTGAGAGAGAGAATGAGGAAGGAAAAGTACATGAAACCACATTTCAAATGTTTAACACTTGATCTACAATCTATTTAGTTCCTGGTTCAAAATTGTGTTTGTTACTTTAGAAGTTTCTCAATTTTTATCATCAGAATAACATCTAATCGAATTTGAAATAAAACTATTACATGAAAGATTTTTATAAACCTTACATATGACTAAAATGTAGACGATGGAGAAGTCGTCGGAGATTTTGAAGACGTCAGAGAAGAAGAGGTTAATAAAAACTAACCTCATTAGTCATTTCATAAGTAGATTTCTTGCATCTTTGAGGTTTGGCATTATCTCAATCCTAAATATAAATTGAGTTGAATAATAATATAGTGTTATAACTTCATCAAAATCAATAGCATCATCATCAAATCCACCAGAATCTCTCTCTTGAAACTAATTGTTGATCAAATAAATTATATTGGTTCCCAAAATTATCCTTTTGAGTTTATAAAGTCACAAACCGAAATACAAAACCACATTTCAAATGTTTATTTAGGCATCTCGTCAAACAGTTGATCTACAATAAATACTATTGTTGAATATTTTATCTGCAATCTATTTAGCTCCCGATTCAGACGATTTAATTTAGAAGATCAATTTCTCAATTTTATCACCAAAATAACATCTAATGAAATTTGAAACAAAACTGCTACATGAAAGGAAAAATACCCTTATATGTGACAAAAATCTCAATGATAGTGATGGAGAAGTCATCGGAGATTTTGAAGACGTCGGATATGAAGAGGTTCCGCAGATTGTATCTGGAGATAAAGATACGTTGGAAAAAAGGCAATCCCCGATGATGATAATCGCGCCAAAAAAATGTCTTCACACCGAAAAGATGAAGCGTAAACTGATGTAATGATATCTATTAAAAATTATGAGTAAAGATGTAAATGCAAAATTTAGTCAAATTGGGCTTGGGTCGGACCTGNAAAATTGGGTTTGGGTCGGACCTGAGATAATTGAGACTTGGTTGGAAAAAATATGAGACATCTTCGAATTACAAATAAGCATAATCATATATTCTCATTCAAATGATTTTAAATTTGAATTTAGTTTTTAAATGATTTTGAACTCCAAACGAAGCATATACTTAGATTAAAATATATATAAATATTTCATGATTGCTTAAATGCAAAAATTGAAAAGTGAAAAAGAAAAAATTTGGTTTGAAAAACAGAGATCGACACAAAACAAGGTCCACTTCCCTAACCCCTGTTTGATGGATAGTAAGGGGAAACAAAAAAACGGCAAGTTGTTCATAGGTTCAACGGAGGAATGCATGCCGTCTCCAAACTCACAAAGCGAAACTTCCTGAAATATNGGAGATAAAGATACGTTGGAAAAAAGGCAATCCCCGATGATGATAATCGCGCCAAAAAAAATGTCTTCACACCGAAAAGATGAAGCGTAAACTGATGTAATGATATCTATTAAAAATTATGAGTAAAGATGTAAATGCAAAATTTAGTCAAATTGGGCTTGGGTCGGACCTGAGATAATTGAGACTTGGTTGGAAAAAATATGAGACATCTTCGAATTACAAATAAGCATAATCACATATTCTCATTCAAATGATTTTAAATTTGAATTTAGTTTTTAAATGATTTTGAACTCCAAACGAAACATATACTTAGATTAAAATATATATAAATATTTCATGATTGCTTAAATGCAAAAATTGAAAAGTGAAAAAGAAAAAATTTGGTTTGAAAAACAGATATCGACACAAAACAAGGTCCACTTCACTAACCCCTGTTTGATGGATAGTAAGGGGAAACAAAAAAACGGCAAGTTGTTCATAGGTTCAGCGGAGGAATGCATGCCGTCTCCAAACTCACAAAGCGAAACTTCCTGAAATATCATGAAAAATCTAGTAATCATCAGAGTCCAAAGAGCTCTAGACAACAAGCGAAGGTTATAGAAAACAGAGCATTTTCTTTTTCTTTTCTAATCAAGAAACTCGAAGAACGTTCTCTCTACGTCCCTATATATAGAGACCACTTATCGGCTTCAAGTAAATCAGAACAAAAAAAGCAAAGACATATCAAAAGATCAAAGCCAAGAAACTAAACAACGATGTCTCTAATTCCAAGNGGTTATAGAAAACAGAGCATTTTCTTTTTCTTTTCTAATCAAGAAACTCGAAGAACGTTCTCTCTACGTCCTTATATATAGAGACCACTTATTGGCTTCAAATAAATCAGAACAAAAAAAAGCAAAGACATATCAAAAGATCAAAGCCAAGAAACTAAACAACGATGTCTCTAATTCCAAGCATTTTCGGAGGACGAAAATCAAACGTTTTTGATCCATTCTCATCAGACTTATGGGATCCTTTTGAAGGTTTCTTCACGCCCTCTACGTTAGCAAACCCAACCGCTTCAACAGCTCGTGATGTGGCAGCGTTTACAAACGCGAGAGTGGACTGGAAGGAGACACCCGAAGCGCACGTGTTCAAAGCTGATCTGCCGGGACTGAAGAAGGAAGAAGTGAAGGTCGAGGTTGAAGACCAGAACATACTTCAGATCAGTGGGGAGAGGAGCAAGGAGAACGAGGAGAAGAGTGACCAGTGGCACCGTGTGGAGAGGGCTAGTGGGAAGTTTATGAGGAGGTTTAGGTTGCCTGAGAATGCAAAGATGGAAGAAGTGAAGGCGACGATGGAGAATGGTGTGCTCACTGTTATGGTTCCTAAGGCGCCGGAGAAGAAGCCTGAGGTCAAGTCTATTGATATCTCCGGCTAAGCGAAAATGAGGATTTGAAGATTGGGTGTGTAATAAAAATCTTGTGTGCTTAATTATCATGTTTTGAATATGTCGCTTTTCCTTAAAGTTCTGAATGTAAAATCTCGTTATAATGAATAAACGATGTTTCAATAATATTTAAGAAAATGTAACATCTTCCACAAACTGAGCTTGACTTGTATGCTTTTTATCACGTTAGCAAAATTACTAAATCTGAAGGACCAAGGAGTATTAATTTATGTGGGCCCTTTCAGCATCTTATCTAAAAATCCAAACACCTGTGGTTACTAAAACATGAAGTGATAAACAATTTTTCATTTTCAAACAGCACATAAGCATATCATTTCAAGTGCTTGCTTATTTGAATCCATGTGTAAACCGTTTGTCTCATGTGTCCATCCTATATTTACTAGCAAAATGGTGTTAACCTTCAACCACCTCACATTTGGAAATTAATTCATCCATAAAAGACATGATAACACATCAATTCACTGTTAAATGTCTAGGGAGAGACTAGGATGTCCAACGGCCTGCTCGAGCGGATCCATTTTTTTTAATGGTCTCAGCGGTTTAGATTGCGATGGATTGTGGTTCAGGTAAATAAGGCTTATATCCACTCCGCTATATTCTACAGGTAAACGGGTTAATTTGCGGATCTAAACGGACTACTAATTTTGTCGAAAATTTGAACAAATAAGAAGAAGACAAGCATGTCTATCTTTTTTCTGTCAAAACTGTGAAAACAAACCCNGGTAAACGGGTTAATTTGCGGATCTAAACGGACTACTAATTTTGTCGAAAATTTGAACAAATAAGAAGACAAGCATGTCTATCTTTTTTCTGTCAAAACTGTGAAAACAAACCCAGAAAACACAAATCACATCACAAATTCTCTATAAACTCTTTAGATATGTTCAAAGACAAAACTTTAAACACCATAGTTGCAACAACAAATCTAGCCATACCAACATTAGCACTACCGAACCTATCTTTCTTGTGATCTTGTGAGATTTCTCACATAGATTACCCAGATTACCGAACGAGTATACAAAAGAGTATTTGAGTTTATAGGTTTTGATTATGAACATCAGAAGCAATCTAAAGGAGGGGAATTTAGTGTTGATTGAAAAATTAAGATTTGAGATTTGGAGAGATGAAAAATCAGAGAAGAAAAAGAGCGACGAGAAAAAGATGTGAGATTTGGAGGTCTGTGAAACACTTTTAATGTTTCCAAAGGTTCAACAATATTAACAAACACATTATGACATTTATCTGTTTTAACAGGGAATTAGCAAATTAGCATTTGGCGGGTTAGACCGCAAACCGCTGACAACCAGCGGACCAGACCGCAAACCGCGGATAACCAGTGGACCAAACCGCACGAGATCGCGAGGCCAAACAGGCCGGACTGCGAAATCCACGAATTTGCGGTCTCCAATACAAAAGTCCATATCCACTATAAAGAATGGGTCTGGCCCGCGGGCCGCAGACTCAATTAACACCCTTAACGGAGATATATGACGGAGATATATGAATTATAGACCTTACTTTTTTAAGTGAACTTTTTAAAAAATATATATAACTTTATTAGTTTATTAAATGTTTTAAATTTTTGGACTATTCTATATTTTATACAAAATATTCGAACATTTTTAACGACCTTTACTCTCATACTTTTATAAAACGAAACATGTAAAACATTGAAAATACTAAAAATGTAAATATCTATTGTTGATGTGATAAATGACAACACCTATTCATGTCAAAGTTGTCGGTTGATTTAAACATCGTTAAATTATTAATTTTTAAATACTGATTTTTAGATTCTCTAATAATTTCGATTGTAAATCTAATTTTTATTATATGTAATTTTTTATTCGATCAAATAAATATTCTACGGTTCAATTTTCTTCACAACACACGGTACATATCAAATGAAAATCCTTTACAAATAACTATTCTATAATGCAATTCTCTCCGTAACACGGATCTACTATAGACGGTTTATATGTACCACACATACGATGGACAGCTCTACGCTATGCTCGAGACCACAATAAACGTTTTTGCCTGCATCATCTCTGGACCTATAAGTCTGTGTATTTTTTAATTTACAGAAATTGTATTTTTTAACCTCGGATCTGATGTAGAAACTTTTAAATTNTGTTCGAACCTCGGATCTGATGTAGAAACTTTTAAATTTTAAACAAAGGGACTTTCCTGTTAAATTATTAAATCATGACTATTTGGTAAACTAAATCAAGAGGATCGGTTTTTTAACCTGTTCTTTCCGTAAAGAAACTTTATTTGTAAAATCCTTAAAGTAGGCGTAATCACCGCAACACAAATTAATAACTCAAAACATGCCCCATAACAAGGAGATTAATAAAGCTTCTTTAACGTTTATGTTTAGAATTAATTATAACGTCAGACTAAGAGACACCTAATTAAAACGATTAATGAGTAGAGATGATAAAATTCGCGATCCCAACCATCTTTGTCAACCTTTTGTTTTCTGTTTGTTAGAAATTTATTATAATTGCCTACTTCGTATTTGCAATTTGCCTTTTAAATTCTGTATTTATATATATCTATCGAACAATAATTGTGAGAATTGGTACCAACTTGGACACTTGGAGTTATATACCCCACCAAAATCACGTTTCGTCAACAAATGACTGAAAACATTGTTTCAAACCAAAAAACTAGACGCTTGTGAGAGAGCTAATTATATTTTGTCTTTTTCGTATATGTCCTCGCGCTAAATCAGATATCTTCAAAGCGACGTAAATAATCATTTTCATTATCTTTATGTCGTTGATTAATAACCACAAAGTACCAAAAAAGGAATCTGAATGATTGTTTATGATAACAAAAAGGAGAATTCCATAAAGACGATAAACATATTTTATATGTACACGTAACAAACAATATAGATACGATACGATCACACCAAAGAGAAAAAATACACTAATTAATAAAATTAAGCACAATACAATTATCGCTAATTTTTTTAATCAAAGATTCTCATTTTAATGACGAGATCTACCGGTAGTCGACGAGCCGGTTCCGGATCCTTTACTAGTCGTCGTACTCCCGGAGCCTCTACTCCCAAAGTAAAGATCGGAGAGGTAATTCCCCAAATCCTCAGGGGTATATCTGACAATCCCCTCACTAAACGTCTCCCGTACCAAACCGACCCGGTTCCTCTCATAAAACTCGGTATAACCCATCATCAATTTCTGACTAACCGAGATTTTAATCTGATCCCTAAGTTTCGAATCCGGTACAACCCACGACGTCTGTCTCCGGTACGACGACTCGAACTCATCGTTGAATCTCGCGAACATCTCCTTCGCTTCCTCCGCCGAAATCTCCTCCGTCGGATTCTCCGGCAACGACGAGAACATTTTCCCCCAAGCCAGCTTCTCGAATTTCTCCGCGTATTGATTCACCTTCGCCTCGTGCCTCACGATCCAATCGTCTCCTAGAAGAAGCTTCAGATTCGAGGATCTGACTTTAACGACGACGTATTGGAGATTATTCGCGAGGAACAGATACGACAACGCGACGTCTTTATACGGCTGAGCTTTCCCGTCGATTTTACAGAGAGTGAGTAAAATCACCCAAGCGATTCGTAGATTGACCGGAGAAGTGTACAGATCCTCCGGATGCGTTTCGTCTCCGCCGTTAAACAACGATTCCGGCACCGGAGAAGGACTCGGAAGCTGCCAATTCTCGAAAATCGCTCCGATCGATTCGTTGTAATCCGCGAGGAAGGTGAGGTAGTTCATGACGTATCTCGTCAGAGGATGAACACCGCCGCCGATAATCGCCGTCTTCGAGGTCTCCTTCTGAATTGCCGATTCGAAATCGTTCATTATTAACCTAACCGACTCACCGAGTCTCGCCAACGAGTTAATCACGTGAGATCTGATTCCCGCGGCGGAATCGAAGTAGAAGATAGACTCGATTTCGACGTAGAGATTGGCTAAAGCCTCGTACATATCGAGGAATCGGAACATTTTCTCCGGTGTGAGTTTCTTGATTTTGGATACGTTTTCAGGGAAAGCGAAGAGATTCAAAGCTCCTTCTTGAGTTATATCAACGAAGGAGGATTCAACGATGTTGCTCGAGGAAGAGAAGACATGATCCGCGAGTATCCTCTCACCGAAGAAGAGGGACCGTACAGATAGCTTCACAGCTACGAGCCATGACTTGATCTTGGGCTCGAGACTACTTTCCCAATCCATTTTCTGAATCTGATGGAGAGTGAATTTTTCAACGTGGAGATTGTGTAGAGTCTCGTCGACTATTGATCTTCTTACGGTTTTGTATGCTCGAACGCATTCTTTAGCGTAACCGGTGGAGATCATACAGTCTGCGATCATTTTGAGATCGTCCATCGCGTCTGTATCTCCACCGGAGAATCTATGGCGTTCGTCGTTGAAGTCTTCGTAAGTGGTGTTTGTGTTCTCGTCTTCTGAGTCGGAGAGGCTTGTTGTTGTTGAAGTACTGAATCTTGAGGATTTGTAGGAGCGGATGGAGACGCTTTCGGGGTCGAGATACTCACGGTTTGCTTTCAAGACTCTGTAGAACTCTGATTCGAGTAGCTTCATGGCGGATTGCATTAGGTTCTGTGCGTAGATTAGTTTTTCTGAGGAAGGGTTTACAGCGACTAGACGGTGCATCGTGCTCTGTAAGTGACGAACTGCTTCGACGAACTCCTCTGCTTCACGACGGCTGTTTGTGGAGAAGAGGAATTCGGGTGANACTGCTTCGACGAACTCCTCTGCTTCACGACGGCTGTTTGTGGAGAAGAGGAATTCGGGTGAGGAGGAGGAAGAAGAAGAAGTCCATTTGGTGATTACGGAGTTGATGTTGCTCATACACTCTTCCACGGCGGTTTCGGCTAGTGTTTGGTGAGCTGGTTTTTTCTCCTGTGGAGGTGATGATCGGAACAAGTGTTTCCCCATTCTTGTGATTTGCTCTGTTTGAAGAAGAAGAAGAAGAAGATTTGTTTTTGTGGTGTTGTTGTGTAAATGAAGTGAAGAAGATACGAAGAGGAAAGGTAGAAGGAGAGGTGTGTATATATAAGTATATTATAATATAAGATACGACGGCTAGTTCAACGGAACGATACGTATAATTGTATACGTTTAGGTTATGTGGGGGAGGAAGAGTTTGGTATAAGTCAAACGCGGTGACAAGTGCGACAAAGACATAGGCAAAGTCAGAGGAAAGAGGTAAGTTTGGTCTATTCTGACCAAAGTTTTTCTTTTACATTTATTGCACTTGTTCATCTGCTGCTGTTAATTTTTGCATATAAAGTTACTGTTTCATAAAGACCATTAATGTTTACTCCGTCTCAGAATTTTGTGAACAGATCAGGAAATCAATTTTTTCTATGATACGTAAATATTAATGTTACTCCGCGTGTTATAGATTGTTTTGTGCGTTGTATATCTGAAAACAGCTAGTTATTTTCCTTTGTATTAAGTATTAACTTTTTCTAACAGATATGATGAGAAAAGTACATCTGTTAATTAGTAAAGCTTTCTACAATAAGACATCTGTTACTTAGGTTAGTTTGATATTTTGGGAAAGGGAGATTATGAGGAAGGTTCCCTTAATTTCAAAGTCGAAAGATTACGTCCTGCCGCCACATAAATGATCCATAGTTTTCACAAATACGTTCAAAGATCCTAAAATTCGTCATAAAACAACTACTGAATCCATAATTTTTTTTCATGCTTAAAAATTATGCTTGATATAGGGGTCAGGAGGAAAGACACACAAAACTAAACTTTTCTATCTAAGAATCATACATTTTTTCTGTTATTAGTTTATTACAATAATAAGTCCTACTTTGAATTTATAAAATGTTTCTCAACTTCATTATTAATCATTCTGAAGTCAAATCCGTGTTTAATCTTTTGATATTGAATAACACTTTGTTTAAATTTGTAATTTTTTTGTTTCAACCAAATATTCAAATTAGCATAATGTTCCAAAGTTGGATTTCCAATTTGGAGGTAAGTTATTTACTAAATAAATTCAAAATTTTCATACATGAGAGGTTTCAAGTCTTTGAAAACACTTTCTTATTTTTTTATTCCTTAATTTTCAAATAAACTATAATAACTAAAAAAATATATTTTTTTTCATGGATTTTACTATCTCTAACCGAAAACGAATTTACACCGAAACAAAGAGATAAATGATCGGCATTAACATATATTAACCCATTTGGGAATTTAGTATTAGTCGAGAAAATTTTCACCAAATCCCAAACTTGAGCACGACATGACATTCAAAAAGAATATAATTGATTGTCTCATCGATTATGTCACACAATTTACAATAAGAAAAACTGTGAATTTCATATTCATGAAGACGCAACAAAACTGCTAAACAGTCATTGATCATTGACCAAATCCTATTATATCTGAAAATGGAACTTACTGCAATTCTTCTAATCAACTCTAAATTTTTGTCATCCATGACTTGTCGGAGAAGCGGAATAATCTAATCCCTTAATAATAGGTGTAATAATTGATTAATCGTCAAACAAGGATGTATATCAAGCCTTCTACCTTATGCAGCCGGAATCGATGGGTTTCTGCAGAATGACATGAATTCACTCCCATCCAACCACATTCGACTGCTCGAGTTTGTAGTTGGCAATTAAAAATAAATAACATAAGATTTTAATAAAATTTTGAAAACAATAATTGAATAACATATGATATTGCTTATAATTATAGATTCACTAAAAACCATGATGAATAAGTTCTTGATTTATTTAGATGATCTGGAACTGATAAGGATTTTGATTCCATATACTATGATTAACTAATTTTTAAGTAAGACTAATATTTTTTTAATAAGAATGTAAATTAGATTAAAAATAAAGTATTGGTTATAGAATTTACAAACAATTTGCTTGACCTAGTATCTCTTATATTATACTCCCTCTGTTTTAATTTATAAGCAGTTTTAACTAAAAACACGTATATTAAGAAAATATTTATTTTTTACATACTTTACAAAAAATACTTTATTTTCTCAATTAATTAAATAAATAAACCTACTAATATTTTTGGAAGCTAATAGAATTTAAATGCATGTTTACTTATATTTTAAAAAAAAAAAAAATATTCAAAACTGCTTATATTATGAAACAGAGGAAGTATATACTAATAGTTTAGTTATACCTATAGATAAAATGATTCTCATAAAATGATAAAGAATGAGGATGACAGTACTAATCAACCGACAAATCCCCTTAACTAATANTATGTTTACTTATATTTTAAAATAAAAAAAATATTCAAAACTGCTTATATTATGAAACAGAGGGAGTATATACTAATAATTTAGTTATACCTATAGATAAAATGATTCTCATAAAATGATAAAGAATGAGGATGACAGTACTAATCAACCGACAAATCCCCTTAACTAATAAAAACTCAAACCGACAATCGAAGAAAACGGAAGTTGCTACAAATTTCAACGTGATGTTAATATGTAATTGTATGTTTGGAAGAATTTTTTTATCATTTTTATAGTGTTGGTTCTGAAATTAGAAACATAAGATAATTCTTGTTTTCTATTTGTCGTGGAAAAAGTAAAAAAATAATTATAAAATCAAGAAAAGTACAAAAGATAATTCAGTACTAACACATGAGTGAGTCAAGTGGAACTTACCGACGAGGATAAAAGCTATAAAGTCCCCATGCAATTCAAAAGAATTACGTATGGTCGATATTCTTCATGGCCCCCTATTGATTTTGGGATTAGACATGCCGACCCACTTGCTTTCTCTCTTTTTTTTTTAGAGCACTTAGTTTTGTTTTTGTCTCACGAATAATAATTATAAAAATTGATATTTGGAACCTTACAAAGTTTGACCGTTTATACGGGTCTATCCATATAACCTATGGATAGTCTATCAAAGGTTTTTGGCTCTGTTCTCATGAACTGAGACTATGGATAGTCCATCAAAGGCTGTTGTTGGCTCTGTTACCTAGTCTGAGAGAGTGATCGGTTACCAACTCTTTACTTTTGTGAAGTTTTTCATTAAACCACCAAAAGTTGTGAGAGTTGATTCGATGTTATGAGGTTCACCAAAACTGGGATCGAATTAATTTTGAGGCACAATTGGATCGGTTATGAGTTTAATTAAAATTCTTGTCTGCTTGTTTATAGTTTCATATGCTATATATCTCATATATCATCTCCCTAAATTATTCTCTGGTGACCTTAGTGTCGGCCCAACACCATTTCATGTCAACAAAAAAAAATGTCCATAGAAGATTTGAACCAGCAACTTGATGCATATAGGTGGTAGGTAAATCAATACATCACAACAAAATTCTTGCTTCTTGGGTTTTAGTCTTGGGTCGGGCATGCTCTCAATGATAAACATCAGTGGTCGCCTCCTCAACCGTGCATGTCAAAGTATGTCTAGTATAATTCTATATATCCCCTAAAAAATTTTTTTATCGGGTTCGCTGTGTAGTACTCACAAAAAATCAATTCCAATTTATCTTCAGAGCACGATTTGAAGGTTTTTCTATCTAAAGACGTTCATACCTGTAATTTGTGGACCTTAGTAATGGAGCATTGGAATCCTTATCCCCTTTCCGTCTTGGTTTAAGTCCAGATTCGCAACTTTCCGGTTGATATAGTTGTAAATTGGTCTTTACTAAATTATTGAACTTTAAACCAATTAACAACACACTATAGAATCCTAGCTAAACAAAGTAATAAAATATATTTTTTTGTTGTTCAAACTATAATCATGCAACTTAAACTAAGTGATCAATGCAAATCAATTTAAGCGAAAACAAGCAAACATTGCAATAAATAAACGATTTAAAACAATCTAAGAAACTATGGTGCTTGAGGCCAAACATGGACGTCCAAAGGTGCTTAATTATGCCATAAAATAAATAAATTATACTAGTAGAGTTTGAAACTAGAAAGTATGCACATGTGTATGAACACATATACTGTATGTAGCCATATGTAGGTATAACTTACCTAGCT
>OVAP01003815.1:0-15821 GCA_900406295.1 Aurinia saxatilis
GGGGGCTCCCCTGGTAACAGGAAACACGAAGAACGACGGGTATGAATGGCCAACTTCAGCAAAATCGTCTCCCTTTGCATTTTCTTCACTCAAAAGCTCCCTCCCCATTTGGCACTCTCGTTTAGGACACCCCTGTCATCCCATTTTTAATAAAGTTGTTTCGCATTTTTCACTCCCAGTAATGAATAAAACAGCCTCTCTTTTATGCAATGCTTGCTCTATTTCCAAGAGTCATAAGACCCCATTTTCTGTGTCTTCTCTTTCATCCACCAAACCTCTAGAAATTGTCTATTCTGATGTTTGGACATCCCCTGTTCTTTCCTTGGATGGCTTTAAGTACTACATTATATTTGTCGATCATTTCACTCACTATGTTTGGCTATATCCTCTTCGTCGAAAATCAGATGTGTTTGAAGTCTTTGTCCGCTTCAAACAACTGGTTGAGAACAAATTTCCACACAAACTTACTACATTATATTCTGATAATGGTGGAGAATATCTCGCCTTATCTACATATCTTGCTACCCATGGGATTGCCCATCTCACCACACCACCCCATACACCTGAACACAATGGGTTCTCTGAGAGAAGGCATCGCCATATAGTTGAAACCGGTCTGGCTCTTCTCTCTCATGCTTCCATTCCTCTCACATTCTGGCCCTATGCTCTCACTACAGCTGTTTATTTGATTAATCGACTTCCTACTCCTACTCTGTCCTTTGCATCCCCTTTCACAAGTCTCTTTCATTGTCCTCCAAACTATACTAAGCTTCGTGTTTTTGGTTGTCTATGCTATCCCTGGCTCAGACCTTACACCAAACACAAACTTGAACCTCGTTCAGTTCCTTGCATNACCAAACACAAACTTGAACCTCGTTCAGTTCCTTGCATCTTCTTTGGTTATTCCCCTACTCAAAGTGCATATTTGTGTCTCGATCCTTCCTCCAAACGTGTTTACACATCCCGTCATGTTCAGTTCCATGAATCTTCCTTTCCATATAGCTCTCTCTCATCTCCGTCCACACCCACAAAAAGCTCTGTGTCTCTCTGGCTTCCTACTGTTCTGCCCCTTGGCCATTCACATCCATCGCCGTCTTCTGATTTGCCCCTAGGCTCGGGTCCTTCACCACCTCGCGCACGCTCGTCGGCGGCCGCTGACCGGTTGCAGCCCAGCGTTCTGCCGCCTGAACCAGTGTCGTCGCCTACCCCATCAGAGAGTGTCTCGGATTCATCATTGTCGCGAGAGGCTCCATCCAAGTCTGGGTCAGACTCCTCCTTGGCCCAAAATGTGTCTGTCCCTCGGCCCATTCTGCATCATTCAGGCCCATCTTCACAAGAGCCCATTGCCGCCTCACCGAGTGATTCCTCGTTACAGAATCTTCATCCGATGCTTACTCGAGCTAAGAACAACATCAGAAAACCTATTTCTCGGTTTGCGATGCTTCTCTCTGCAACAACTAAAGCGGTCGAACCGACGTCTGTTACACAAGCCCTCAAGGATCCGCGATGGCGTGCAGCCATGAGCTCTGAATTTGATTCTCAGCTACAGTATCGCACTTGGTCGCTGGTTCCGCCGCATCGCTCATATAATCTTGTTGGCTCTCGTTGGGTGTTTCGCCTCAAGCATCTCCCGAATGGCAGCATTGACAAGTACAAAGCGAGGCTTGTTGCCAAAGGATTTCATCAGCGTCCAGGTATTGATTATCAAGAAACTTTCAGTCCTGTTATTAAACCGGCCACTGTGCGTCTCATTCTTGGTCATGCGGTGGATTCTGGTTGGGCTCTGAGGCAATTGGATGTTAATACAGCCTTCTTGCAAGGGACTTTGACTGAAGAAGTCTATATGACTCAGCCACCTGGTTTTGTTGACCGTGACAAACCTGATTATGTTTGTAAGTTGCACAAAGCCATCTACGGCTTGAAACAAGCTCCCCGTGCGTGGTATATGGAGCTTCGGCAGTTTCTCCTTGACTCTGGTTTCAAAAACTCTCAGTCTGATGCCTCTCTGTTTTTGTTTCAATCCGCTGGCGTTAAGATTTATGTGCTGGTTTATGTCGATGATATTATAGTCACGGGCAACAATTCTAGCAAAGTTGATCACTTCATTACTTTGCTGGGTCGCAGATTTTCTATCAAAGACCTTGGAGAACTCAGCTATTTCCTTGGCATTGAAGCTAGCCGTACGGACAAAGGCCTGTTGCTTACTCAGCGCAAATACATTACTGATCTTCTCGCCCGCACAAACATGCTCTCTGCGAACCCAGTTGCAACCCCAATGGCTGCTAATTGTCGTCTGACGTTGACCTCTGGCACATCTCTTGCTGATGGCACTGAGTTCCGGACAGTCGTGGGCAGCCTGCAATACTTACAGCTCACGAGACCTGATGTGGCGTTTGCAGTTAACAAACTATCCCAGTTTATGCACAAACCTACGGATGAGCATTGGCAGGCTGCTAAGAGGGTCCTTCGGTATCTCTCTGGCACACGAGATCAAGGTATTTTTCTACGAACATGCAATTCTCATTCTCTTCATGCATTCTCGGATGCTGATTGGGCAGGTAATCGTGATGACTACACATCTACTGGAGCTCACATTGTCTACTTTGGCTCTCACCCAATTAGCTGGTCTTCGCGGAAACAGAGGACGGTGGCACGGTCGTCCACGGAAGCTGAGTATAAAGCGGTAGCAGATGCTGCTTCTGAGCTCATTTGGGTGTCCACTCTTATGTCCGAGCTTGGTATATCATCAGCTTCTCAACCAGTTATTTACTGCGATAATGTGGGAGCTACGTATCTGAGTGCTAACCCTGTGTTTCACTCGCGTATGAAACATGTGGCTATTGATTATCATTTTATACGCCAACTTGTTCAGTCTGGCTTTCTACGCGTGTCTCATGTATGTTCAGCTGATCAGTTGGCGGATGCGTTGACCAAACCATTACCTCGTCCCCGGCTTGAGCTTCTAAATGACAAGATTGGTCTCTCATTTGGTCGATCAACTTGAGGGGGCGTATTGGAGATAAGATCAAGATTGTATCACACTGTTACAACTTCCCTTGAACTGTTCCCTTGTATCTAGGAATATCTCTTGTATATCTTATCTCTTCCTAACTAACCACTCTCTTGTATAAATACATTGTACGAGCTTCTTTGATGATATAATAAAAAACACATATTCTCTACAACTTCCTATACATACCAGATCGTTGAGTGGATCACTATTCCTAGGAGATTCAGAATGGATCATCACCTAGATGAGTGTTCATAATTAAAAAAAAAAAAAAAACCTTTTATAGAGTGTTAATTGTCGGATTCGATCAAATAATAACCGTCTCGCCTTCGACATTATGGTCTACATCATACATCATAAGAGAATTATCATTAAAACTATAAACAAGTCATGTGATCACTATAAATGATACTTTCAGCATAACATATTATCATCTAAGTTCAGTCGGTCTTTCAATATGTCTTGCAAGCAGTCATTGATTGTTGCATTATTCAATGTTTCATGGTAACTTTGATATTATAAATGTACCAGCTAGTCCATACGTTAAAAACAATTCTTGGTAAAAAACTGAAAGCAAATAAATGGGCATGATTGAACTGCAAAACCGGTATAATGTCATTTTCATACCAAAATTTTAATATAAAACTTGTATTTTCTCATTTTGAACTCAAATAAAATACATGACATTGAAAGATTTTTTATGTTTGAATTTCTATTAGATATTGTGTTTAGATTTCAATTTTTTATATGTACTTTTATACCGATATAGTTGAAAATTTGAATCAGTAAATATATAGGCACGAGATGAAAAGACACTGGTAGATGTATATTTCTTATGGGAGATGGGCTCAAATATATAGGCACAAGTTAAATGCTAGTGAAGGAGAACACTACCGTCACTACTTACTATATACTACTTAATGCGTGTTTAATTAGGGAGTTTTTTTTAACACTGGTAGATGTATATTTCTTATGGGAGCTGGGCTCAAATTGTTTTAGAGACCCATCAGGGATCCATACAACTCGAAAGAAAGCCAGAGAAATGGTGACAAAACAAAATCTTAACGTAAGAAGAAAAGTTAAAGAGCATAGCAATTTGTTAACTATGGACGTGATATAAAGCTATATAAAGCTTCTCCAGTGATTTGGTTTGAGAGCCAGGACGGGCCACATTTAGCAATGTAGGATTGGTATCTATATTCCTTTGTAATGCTCTTTGTGATGGTTATAGTGTTCGAAACCATTGAGAAGAGCTTGTATCTTGACCAACAACTGTGTGAATCATGGATATTTCCGTGGAGAACTTATCATCTGTGCGAGGAGCTCGGACGAGACTTCAAAATGGATCCTTCTATACCGAAGGGTGGCAAGGCTTTCTAAAGACCACATAGTTCCCATGAGTTCTGCTTCGAGTAGGGATGAAATAGTTGAGAATAATCTGTGACCATGAATCAATACATCACATGTGTGATTTCGGAGAAGCCAAGCTACACCACAGTTTTGGTGTGGATTCACCCAAGAGGTAGAAGAGTTGCATTTGATTTCAGAGAAAGGTAGTGGGGACCAGCGAGCTTCATGGCGTGAAGATGGTTGAAGATGCAGATCGTGGGTGTTGGTGGTTGTTTTCAGTTTCAGCCAAAGCTCAGTATCTCCCAGAGCTCGATTAACAATCACCTGGCCATCCGTACTTTGTTGTTCAAAAACCAGAGTATTACGAGCTTTCCAGAGTAACCATAGTAACCACGGTATGGCTTGTAGATTGAGTAGAGGGGTCGTGTCTGACTGTTTTAAGCGCAGAAGGTGGTACAGATTCAAGAAGACTGAAGAAGAAGAGAAACCATGTGTAGGTGGACGAGATACGACCAGACTCCCATACCTCCCGAGCTAGAGGGTAAGTGAATAATACATGGCATATCGTTTTCGTTGCCATACCATATTTTTTGCAGGGGAGGTCAACATAAATACCTTTGCTATGTAACATTTCACTAACAGCGAGTGCACCAGACAAGGCTTTCCAGACAAAATGCTTTATCTTCGGGCTTGTTTGTAACTTCCAGATTTTGGACTAGACTGCTTTTTCAATGGGAGGAATCGGTGGTCCCTGGTCTTCATGAAAATCAGGCAGAGCATCCATAAGCTTGTAACAACTCTGACTCGAGTAAAGACCATCTTTTGTCATTCCCCAAATCCACAGATCATCCGAAGATAAGGACAATTTGATCTTTGGAATATATTCCACATCTTTAACCACGAACAAGTGTCGAACCTCAGGAACATCCCACGTTCCATTTGGACATATATCAGAGACGAGCATAGTATCAATGATTTCAACTCATGGACGATGAGTGGGAGGTATGGGAAAGGAGTCTAATATCCAGTTAGAATGCCACACATTTGTATCGGAACCGTTACCAATGAGTTTAACCAGCCCACGCGTCATAACATTACGTCCTTATAAGATACTACGCCAAGCATACGATGGCTGTCGACCTTCAACCGCTGAGAGAATGTTGCCATTTGGATAATAGCGGCTACACATGGCACGACTGATTAGTGACTCCGGCTCATACCACAACTTTCATGTTTGTTTTCCGAGCAAAGATTGATTAAATCGTTGAATATCATGAAAGCCAAGCCCTCCATGTGTAGGAAAACTGACCTACCTAACACCTTAGGGACTATCAGATTTCCAGTCCTAGATCTCTGCTAATGATTCTAAATTCCCAGATCTGAATATTACCTGATGAATGATGNCTTTTCTTTTGTCCACTGCTCCACTAGAACTCGATCATAGAGCTAGTGAGTTTGTTACATAAATATTTGGACAATCGAAAACAGGACATGGCATATACCGGTAGTGCGAGAGCTATTGACTTCAACAACACTTATTTTCCTCCTTGAGACAAGGTTTTGACATACCAACCATGAAACTAACCATGAAGACGGGATTGTAGTTTTTTCTGAATAAAGTTTAGGAGTTTGCGCTTGGAACCGCTGAAACACTCCGGCAAACCCAAGTAAATACCCCCTCCTCCTTTTTTATCGATTTCCAGTATATGCTTAATATGTTCCTTGCTGCGAGTAGAAACATCTGGCCAAAGATAATAGACAACTTCTCTTTATTAATTACCCGTCCCAAGACTAGACCATAGATCTGGAGGCAGCAAATTATTTCAAAACTATCTCCAGCATTCATTAGGGTGCTTTTTAATATGTTTTCAGTAACGATAAAAATATAATAATTAAGCCTTTCTAATTTCAACTCTTCATAATTATCTCATGTTTATTACAAAATTAAAATATATTATATTAAATAAAAATAGAGAACAAATGCCTCCGTATAATAGTGGTATTGCATTCGCTTTGTAAACGAAAGGCCGTGAGTTCAGTTTTCGCTGAGGGCTCTTTCTTTAATTTAGTGTTTTTTCACCTGGAAATTCACATCTTTTCACAGTGGATTTTCTGAATCAGTTATATTTTGATTTGTAGATACTCAACTTTACATACATATATTAAAAATATTTTAATAAACAAAAACCAATGAACCGTGATGATTTTATACATTTTGTAGTGCAATTTGCAATGCAAAGAAAGAATTTTGAAAAAGCCCATAAATACTTTGAACTATAGCCCATGAATGTGACACTTAGGGTCCGTCCATATAACGAACAACGAAACCAATCTATAAGGCAAGAACATAGCACTACAGAATCGAGAACCGATGACAAATTGACAATCATAAAAATTGCATAGTCGCTTCTGATAATAAAAATTAGAGCTTTTTCATGTAGATAATACAACCGGTATAGTTGAAAATTTGAAATCAGTAAATATATAGGCACAAGATTAAAAGACTTTTGTTATAAATATATGCTAGTGTAGGAGAACACTACTTAATAAATACTACTTAATGCGTGTTTAAATAAGGGAGTTTTCTAAAGAAAAAATTGGTAAATAGGGTAGTTTTTGAGTTTATAATTTGCTAATAGGGTAGTTTTTAAGTTCTTTGCTAAATGGGTAGTTTTACTTTAACAAAATGACTCTTTTAACCTCTAATTGGTATTAATAACTTTTGGTTAAAAAGACAAACTAAACCAGTCATAATTAATTCAAACCAATCACTAAATAAAATTTATAAAAACTAAAATTCGGAATTAGAAATATAATCAAACAAAAAAACTGAGAAAAATTTTTTTTCCCCAATTTACGTCGTTTCATCGATTTTGAAATTCATCTATCATCCACCATCCAATTTGATGATCATCCACCATCCACCGTCCAATTCCACTATCCATTTTAATAATCATCTGTCATCCACCATCCAATTTGAAAAACATCCACCATCCACCGTCCAATACCACCATACATTATGATAGTCATCTATCATCCACCATCCAATTTTATGATCATCCACCATCCACCATCCAGTATCACCATCCATTTTGATAATCATCTACCATCCACCATCGAGTTTGATGATCATCCACCATCCACCATTAAATTAGTAGTTTTGTCTACTTTGGCGTAGAGAGAAATCAGATATGAATCTTATGCAATATCTTTTTTCTGTATTGTACGCCTTAATCAAATCTATTAATTAATCAAATCATAAATGATAAATCAAAATATATATATACTAAACCAAAATGGTTTAACACCTTTTAATTAATTGGGCATAATAGGAAATTCAAATAGGAAAAACTAGTGAAACTACCTAAAAACTAATTATAAACTCAAAACTACCTAAAAACTAATTAGAAACTCAAAACTACCCTATTACCTAAAATTCCCTTTTCTAAAACGTTTTGGAATAAAATGCAATAATTAAGCTTCTTTAATTCCCACTCTTCATAAATATCTCATATTATTACAAATTAAAAATAAATAATTTTAAATAAAAATGGAGAACAAATGCCTCCGTAGCATAGTGGTATTGCGTTCGCTTCGTAAGCGAAAGGCCGCGAGTTCGATCCTCGCCGGGGGCTACGGTTTTTTAAATGTTTTTTTTCCACCTATGAACTCTTTTTACCGTGGATTTTACCAAATCAGTTACATTTTGATATAATCCAAATGATTAGTCTTGCTAGATTTACAACTTTTACTATAACAAAATTCCTAAACTTTAGTCATGTTTTGGATTTCCCTAAACGAACCTTTACACTATTTGTCATTTTTGCTACTGTCCTTATAGATCGTGTGGACCAAAAATTTGTGAACAGGGTCTATGGTTTTTTTTTTTTNTACAAGAGACAGGGTCTATGGTTACCAAATAAATATCGGTACTGACAAAATCATCTACAAATATCTGACCAACAGTCTTGATCTCCACAAATAAAATGAAATCGCTTAAAAACATACATGGTTCATCATTTTGGTGTAGCTATAAACTTCGAATAACGGGGAAAAACTTGTAACCAATCATCAAAATCATAAACAACAAAACTTTTATTAGAAAATGAAATAACACAACAAGATAGTTGCATGAATCCACTATCAAAAATCAAAACCAAAACTTACAACAAATAGACAATTCAATAATACAGTACTACGCCCACACAACGACAACGTACGGCTCTCATGATTTTTATTCGATCCACCACACACATATATAAGTGCCAACATATACTACAAAGACGACATCATATCATCAACAAACCAAGAGTTCTTTTTAAAACTTAAGGGCACTTCTTGCGACCACCGTGGGTGGTGAGGCTAACGTAGCACTCGCACTTGTCGTAGTTCCCGTACGTACCAGGTGGTACACAGTTGCACCTGGAGCAACAAGTCCCGCAAGCTCTGTGACACAAATTCGGCCTACTCGAAAGCCTGCACCGTGCTTGACACGCACTTCCACAATCTACACAAAACGTTATAGCATTTTTTGGAGTTTAGTAATCAAAGGTTAATAGATTTAAAACAAAACCCTTTTTCTTTTGTCAACAATTAAATATTATACTAAATTCGAATCCAGATAATGATAGAATGACGGCACTAACACAATCACTAGATTATATATCTTGTTCAATATAAACTCTGTGTAATTATATGTAGATATAAGGTGATGTATTTACCAATTTTCTTGCCGTAGCCACCTTTTTTGGTTAAGTTTTCCTACAAGAATATTCGAAAATGGATAAAATGTAAGAAAATGTATAAGAAATATTATATATTTGAGTGTTTGTAAAATATGTGATGAAAAAAGGGTACCATATCAGCTTGGACGAGCTGGAGAACAAGAAGTGATATAAGAAGGGAAGCAATAAAGGTTTTTGTGATAGCCATAATTCTCAGAGGAGAGCTAGCTCAATAAGATGATGATGTGTGTGTGTGTGTGTTTTAGTTGTTGTGTTGAAATGAGAACTTGGAGGCTTCTATTTATAGCCCTATTTCTTCATGTACAACCGAATCCATATTGGTCTCTAGACTATTCTTTTTGTTTTAATTATTTCTCATTATTAGTTTTCACTTTTCAGGAAAAATTATTGACTTGTGAGTTTCAGAATTCTATATGATCCGATAACAAGTGCTTTCTAACAGCTGGTGATGGTCATATAAAAAGATACCAAACATAGTTTAACAAAAAAAATTTAGCTAATTGATTTTTTTGGGTCATTTATTGTTATAAACACTGAAAATTTTATTTGCGGCTCATAATCTATGTTTTATATTCGGTATATTTTTCCAATTTTGATATCATAACATTTTATAAAGTTGTCTCAAAAATCATTTGAATTAATGATCTTTAGATTTTATATGAGATTGACAATATCGGTTTTAAGACTCTCTTTCCAAATGTAATTGAATTATTGGCATTTGATATTTAAAACTACTAGAATATATTAAAAAAACCTACTAGATTATCACCCATTTGATTGTTATATGGTTGTAAATAGTTAATACATGATTTTTTATTTTTTTTGAATATAGCAGATTATTTAGGTGTATTTTTGTGATTTATTTTTAGTTCTTTTTGGGGATGGGTCGGTTTGGTGCGTATAAAAGTTGGGCGTACGCGGAGAAGAGAATAATATGGTGGGAAAATAAGGTTGCATGTATTATTAGTGGTCTTGTTTTAATTCGATCAAAATGATTCGGTATAACTTTTGTCCACCGAATTTGATCTATACAATTACTAAAAATATGTTTTTATGTGAATCTTGCATTGGATTTAATTAGAAGCCGATATATTACTGTATAGACTAGCTGGACATCTACGTACGTCTACCTAAACTCTATTATTGGTTCCCCTTAAGGTTTGGTACGTTTTGGTTCTACCAACAAATCTTGATTCAATGGTATGAATAAAAAATTTCATTTTATCTACATATGGATTACTCGTTCCGGTTTTGAAGTATGTGATAATTGCTAAACGTCAAATTTGCGCGTTGGGGTAACTTTTTGCTTTGTCATCAACTTGTAGAAATATCTCCCGAAATATCTCCAGAAATAAAATTGTAGATATTATNCTTTGTCATCGACTTGTAGAAATATCTCCAGAAATAAAATTGTAGATATTATTTAATATCTCCAGAAATAAAATTGTAGAAAACTACAAAAAAGGATTCACAAAACTGAAAGCCACCAGAGACCAAAACTCAAAACTAAAACATAACGAAAATCAATTTAAATTTAAAGTAGTGATAGTGAAATTAAAATNTTTGTCATCAACTTGTAGAAATATCTCCCGAAATATCTCCAGAAATAAAATTGTAGATATTATTTAATATCTCCAGAAATAAAATTGTAGAAAACTACAAAAAAGGATTCACAAAACTGAAAGCCACCAGAGACCAAAACTCAAAACTAAAACATAACGAAAATCAATTTAAATTTAAAGTAGTGATAGTGAAATTAAAATATAGAATAAAAGTATGATGTGATATGCATAATGAAAACGTATATTATAAATTTATATAAAACAATGTGAAAAATACTGAAAAACACTGATAAAATTTTCAACCAAAAACAGTAGCTACAATNTATAGAATAAAAGTATGATGTGATATGCATAATGAAAACGTATATTATAAATTTATATAAAACAATGTGAAAATACTGAAAAACACTGATAAAATTTTCAACCAAAAACAGTAGCTACAATTACTTCTTTTTTTGGTCGGTAACTTAGAAACAATCATCGTTAAATTTTGTGAACAATAACATAATAATTATATATATATAAGTAAAAAGTCCAAAAGTATTTTGGTGTAGGATGGGTGATATTCTCAATTTTATTTTGTGCTGGTCTCCGTTGTTTTGGGAATCATCACTATTTGAAATACTTTCTAGTAATAAGAAATACAAAAAGATATATGAAGTGAAATGATATAAATTGTTAATAAATTACTTAATGACGGAAAAGGACTTAAGAGAGTTGCTGTGGTTGAGACAATCAGGATTAGGAGATGTCGACTTGAGCGGTCCTTTTTGAGAGCACTTCATTCACAGCTTGCACCTTCGTATGAGTTATGACCCACTCTTCGTCTATATGTATAATTCTTTCAATTTTCATGTCATTCCAAATCGATTTTCTAGACCAGTCTTTATGTTTTGTTTTGATAATGTTATTTTGTATTCTTCTTATGGTCCACTCTTTGTTGTTTTTCCTTTTTAGTTTGTTTATACAACCAATAGGTTATAAACATGTAATTAGGATTACCAAAATATCTTTTGTTAGGTCTAGTTCAACTTAGTATTCATTTTGATTGGATATTCTCTGGATGATATGAATGAACATTTTGATTTTATATATATATTCAAATATCCATAAAAGTTGCAAACAATATAAAAATACTATTTATTTTTAAGCGGAATTACAACTATAAGATATATAAACTTTGATTACAGTAAAATTCGCATTGATATAAAAATATACATAATTTCATGTGATAAACTAATTAATAACTTATCACTTATTTTTCTCTGTACACATTTTTTTTTTTTGAATTCATCTTTGGTATACAAAGGTTAATAAATCAACAGAACCAAAAATTGTAACCTAACGGTTGAAAATTTTTGTGTCACATGTTGAAAAAAAAACCAAAAAAATCTAATAGATCAATAGATGTAAAATGTTGCAAATTGGGAATGATAAGCTCTCCTAAATAATAGACAAACAGAAAAGGAACAGAAAGTGGGAGGTCACAGATGGTCTGTCTTCTCTATTTGGCTTTTTCGCCAACCTTATCGACTCCAACTCCATTAGCACGCCCACAATATACACATTCAATACAAAAGTCTATACCATAGTCCTGTTGCGTCTATTAAATTTTAAAATAAATAATTTTGGGACAAACTTTTATTAATATGCATGAAAATGTCACTTCAGTTATCATCCTAACCTGACACATAATACCACACGTTTGGTAGTCATTTCATTGAACACTTTACTTACTTACTTAGGCTAAGCCAAATCAATAATAAGTGCACCAAACCCAACTCACACTGTTTTAAACCTTATAGTTACAATTTTAGAAATTTTGGTTTTAATCAATAGTAACACTAAATTTTAATAAGGCAGGAACTATATGCATGCAACAATTTATGTTTATAATCAACGGGTGAGGTTGGACTAGTGGTTCCCCTCGAACAAGAAATTGCTCTGCAGCTCTAAATATTGATTTTCTTTGAGCATGAAATTATCTATTATTTCACTTGGTCATTTAATTCGCATGCGCGAAAGAAAATTTAAACCGATTGTAAATTAATTCGAGACTAAGGTCTGTGATTTGTCACCGAATAACAATAATAATGGAAAAAAATGATTTATGTTTATGTAGTAATTATAAGAGACACATGCTGCATGTGACATGCATAGAAATAAATCCAGAATATAGACAACAGTTCACAGCTTAAGAATATGCAATGGAAACTACAGCACTAAATTTTAGTTGTTAAAACATCTCAATCATCATCAATGCAGAGGCTTAAGCCTTATTATCAAAAGATAAATAATCTTAGTATATATGTGTTGGAGAGTGTTTTCAAGAAATTGCTCGTCCTCTCGTGAAACAAGACACTTTATATTAATTAGATTCGAATATGGGGTTGGCCTTTTGATGCTGAAAGCGTATAAAAGTAGAAAGATTACTAAGAAAAAAATTAGAAGTGATAGAGAAATGAGTTCTTGAGACAGCTGTGGAAAGTGTTGTTATTCACTAAACAGCTGTTCTATAGGTAATTGCCAACCTGTTATCTCTTTTAACTTTCTTTTTGTTTTCATCCCAATCCATTTATTAGAGTTTTTTTAGGGCTTGATCGGTTGATCATATATATATATCCAAACTAGTAGAATTATGTTTCAATGTTTGATACCAAAATTTATAGTCTAATGGTTTATGTTTATATTATATGAGTGTATGTGTACAAGTTAATTATAAATGACCAAAAAATGTAATTTTATACATAATTAGAGGTTGATCGGCGCTACGTATAAATAGGTAATTTTGTTTTTTTTTAATTTGTTTTATTTTTGAGATAACAACGTTCCAAAAATATTTTGTAATTGTNATGTAATTTTATACATAATTAGAGGTTGATCGGCGCTACGTGTAAATGGGTAATTTTGTTTTTTTCTAATTTGTTTTATTTTTGAGATAACAACGTTCCAAAAATATTTTGTAATTGTAGTATAGTTTTGGAACAGTTTTTCTCATATTATTTTACTTTTTTTATGATACAGTCTCTATAGTTTACTATTTGACAGTGTATTTTATGATCGTGAATTTGATATAGAAGTTTTTATCATTATATCTATCACACGTCATTTCGTTAAGATTTTTAATCACCGTTTAGTTTGCGATCATAATTTTTGTTTATTTATAATTTTAATTCTTATATTTATTAATATAAATCATGATTAAGTCAATAGTTTATTTATTGTTTGATAAGATAATTACAATATATATATACGGTGTCTAATATCCTATTAGAAATTAAAATAATTGTTTATTTTTTACCACCATGAAAATTTGAAATAGTTTCCAATTATTTTAATATTTTTAATTATTTTAAGATTAATTTGTTCATTTTTTATATATTTAAATTTTTTAAATATATGACATTTTCAATTTCAAGAAATTGATTGTCTCTATAGTCATGTTCCATTTAATTCTGTTATATTTTTTCCCTGCATTTTTTAAGAATTTTTTTCTTCCTACTTTNATTTTTAAATATATGACATTTTCAATTTCAAGAAATTGATTGTCTCTATAGTCATGTTCCATTTAATTCTGTTATATTTTTTCTCTGCATTTTTTAAGAATTTTTTTCTTCCTACTTTATTTCATTTAACCAAAGAGTAGCAACAATGTTGATATATGAATTGATACATATCAAATAGACTAATTTTATTATATTTGTTTTTTTCAGTCAGTTTTTTTTATCTTAGTAATATTAATCTTTACCATTTCAATAGTTTATGACTTGTGTAAGATAAAACAATCAGGTGTTTTTAAATGTAACATATTATTTCAAATTAAATTTAATGTTCTTTAATAACCATAAATTGTGAAATATTTGTCCAAGTTCTTTTATATTAATGGTTAATATATTTCTTTTGTATAACAATGATAACATTACTGTTGTATTATAGAAATTTAAATTTATGTCAATAATTATTCTAGTGGATTTACATGCGTGTAGGGTATGTTATTATTGTTTTTTGTTTTTTTTTTGTTTTTGTTTTTTTTGTTTTTTTTTTGTTTTTGGATAATGACATCCCATAAATATCTTTGTAGTTATAACTATATTTTGGAAACCCTTTTGTAATGTTATTTAAATTTTATATGATACATAGTTTTTACGATTTATGTGGTTTACTATTTGATAGTGTATTGTATGATAGTAAAATTGCTATAGTAAAAATCTATATGATGATATGTACCCCCAAGTTATTTCACCAAAAAATTTAAGGGAAAATCTAGAAAATATCCCTTTTGGATGCATATTTTTAAAAGGAGCTTAACCACATATACCCATTTTTTAATCTCATTAATCACATATATCGACTTTCCTTCATTTTAGTTATTTTTTTGTAAGAAGTCTAAAATACCTCTATTTAAGTATTAACTATTTATGGGGTTTTAAGGTTTAGGATCTAGAGTTTAGGGTATAAAAACCCTAAACCCTAAATTCTAAACCCTAAAAAGTCTTTCCACCCCTAATAAACCATAATCTCCTAAAATATAAACCATAAATCCTAACAATTAAACCCTAATAGTTATTAAAATTAAACCTTAAGCTTATAAGGATTTAACCCTAAATCCTAAACCCTAAATAAATCATAAACTCTATAATTTTGCTAAACTATAAATCCTAAATCCTAACAAATATATCATTTATAATGAAAAATAGCTTTGGTAAATGAAGGGTATAATGATATTAAAATAAAAAAGGGTGGATATATGTGATTAAAAAAAAAAGTGTGGTTATATATTGTTAGTGGGTATGTAAAGTTGAGTATATTTGTCATTCTTTCTTTTTAAAAATACCCCTCTTTTTTGGATATTTTTAAAAAATATATTAGTTTCAATCTAAATTTAATTTAAATTATCATTTTTATTATTNGTGATTAAAAAAAAAGGTGTGGTTATATATTGTTAGTGGGTATGTAAAGTTGAGTATATTTGTCATTCTTTCTTTTTAAAAATACCCCTCTTTTTTGGATATTTTTAAAAAATATATTAGTTTCAATCTAAATTTAATTTNCTTTCTTTTTAAAAATACCCCTCTTTTTTGGATATTTTTAAAAAATATATTAGTTTCAATCTAAATTTAATTTAAATTATCATTTTTATTATTTTAAAATATT
>OVAP01003816.1:4447-15817 GCA_900406295.1 Aurinia saxatilis
GAGAGAGAGAGAGAGAGAGAGAGAGAGTAATTTTATTTTGGCCATTGAAAAAAACCAGTGTAAACTTGACACGTTAGGGGTTCTAATGGAAATATTTCAGAAACTATAAACAAATAAGTAATATTAAAATAGTAAGAAGGATTCTCTAAATAAAGAAAGAGACTGCCAAAACTCTTTCCAATTAGACTGTAAGACCATCCGTATTGGTAGTTTTTCACATGAGTCTCAACAAAATATATATAAATGTATGTATAGATAAATAATAGTAAAATATTATAAATCTCTCAAAATAAGGAGAGAGTGTTGAAAATTTATCAAATGAGAGACTCTCAACACTCTCTTTCTTCATAATAAAAAAAATTCATATAATTTTTAAATATTATTTGGCTATACATAATATCCTATTTTTTTGTTAAAAGACTCATATGTGAGACTATTAATACAGATGGTGTAACTGTGCTCTAAAATTTGGAAACCCCTAATAATTTGTTATAAATTTCTATTCTAATGGCTCACCTTTTATTTTATAACATTTCCTCGAAAGTTTATAATGAATAATTAAAAGCGTATCACGATAAGTCATTTGACTAGCAACTTGTGTGGGAATGAGCCATTAGATAGATAGATAGATATAATTTGTTTATTTATTGGGTGCAGCATATCGTTCCGAAAGAGGATCAGCGTTGCTAATCTAAGCAATGGTTTAAAAAAGGGGAAAGGAAAAGCAACGGCTTATAATAAAATGAAAGGAGAATATTGAAAGATTTTGGCAATAGCTTTGCTAAAATCAGGGTATGAAAACGCGTCTGTGCTGTGTCCAAGTTTGTCTGAAAATGAACAATTAGAAGAAGAATTTGATACAATAATAATAAAAAAGAAAACAATCATTTTGTGTTTGAATTGCCGGTGGTGGTGGTAGCGATGGGAACGAGGAGAAAGTGGTGGATAGCATTTGTGGTGGCAGTTTTGGTGGCTCTAACGGAGTTGGCAACAGGGAATATCGTGTTTCAGGTACAACACAAGTTCGGAGGGAAGGAGAAGAAGCTTGCCCACCTCAAGTCTCACGACACACGCCGTCACTCCAGGATGCTCGCCTCCCTTGATCTCCCTCTTGGCGGAGACAGCCGCGTTGACTCTGTCGGGTTTTGTTCTTATTCCTCACCTCTCTTCTAACCATATACATATATACATACATACAAGCATGCCCATGTGAATTCTTTTGTTTCAGTTTATACTTCACACAAATCAAGCTCGGGTCGCCACCAAAGGATTTTCATGTTCAAGTCGACACAGGAAGTGATATACTGTGGGTCAACTGTGTCCCCTGCCCAAAATGTCCTTCCAAAACTAATTTGGGTGTAATGCCTCTTCCTCTTCTTCTTCTTCTTTATATTAATTGTGCATGTCTTTTGGTAACACCCATTTTCTTTTTTGCCAGTTCCGTTTATCCTTGTATGACGGGAATGCGTCTTCCACCTCTAAGAAGGTTGGCTGCGACGATGACTTTTGTTCATTCATATCGCAATCCGACAGTTGTCAACCCTCTGCTGGATGTACTTATCACATTGTGTATGCGGATGAAAGCACGAGTGGTGGCAACTTCATAAGAGACAAAATAATTCTCGACCAAATCACGGGAGATCTTCAAACCAAACCACTTGGACATGAAATAATATTCGGGTCAGCTATTCTTACCTTATCATTTGTCCGTGTAGCACGGCTGAGAGAAATAAATTTAATGGTTCTTTGAGTCAGATGTGGAAGTGATCAATCTGGGCAACTTGGGAAATCTGACTCAGCAGTTGATGGAGTGATGGGATTTGGACAAGCAAACACCTCTGTCCTTTCACAATTAGCCACCACTGGGGATGCCAAACGAGTTTTTTCGCATTGCTTGGATAATGTCAAAGGAGGTGGCATTTTTGCTGTTGGTGTTGTGGATTCTCCAGCAGTTAAAACAACCCCTATGGTACCTAATCAGTACGTCATCTCTTCTCAAGTCATATATATACACTACATCTTTTTCAAACAAGACGATGTTGATTCATGTAATAACGTTGCTCCACAATTCTAGGATGCATTACAATGTTATGTTGAGGGATATGGATGTCGACGGTACTCCTCTTGACCTTCCGCCAAGTCTTGTCAAGGACGGAGGAACCATCGTTGACAGTGGCACAACTTTGGCTTACTTACCAAAGCCTCTTTATGACTCCTTAATAGAAACGGTTTCCTTCTTTCCCCACCACAACTATTAACTTGTCTTTATTTCGAGTTTGTGTGTGTGACATGTAAGTTTTGCTGCCTAGTAGATTACTGCTCGTCAACCTGTAAAAATGCACATAGTCGAGGAAACCTTCCAATGTTTCAGCTTCACTAAAGAGTAAGATGACTTGTTTCTTTCTTTCCCCTAGCGTGTTTTTTTCAATCATGAAGTCATGGTATGTATGCTGCAGTCTTGTAGCATAATAACAGATTCGATAAGTTGTTATGGAATTTAAGCTGGAATTCTTGATCATGTGCTAAAATCCTCCTCCTCTTTGAACACGCAGCCCGGATGAGGCATTCCCACCAGTCAATTTTCATTTCGAGAACTCTCTCAAACTGACCGTTTATCCGCATGATTATCTTTTCTCACTTGAGGTAAGTACGCCCATTGGCAGCACAAATTTTGTTTTCCCCTATTTGCTTGCCAGATTCCTACAGCAATGTTAGTGTTTTCCAACAGAAAGACATGTATTGCTTCGGTTGGCAAGTTGGTGGAATGACAACTGAAGACAGATCAGAAGTGATTCTCTTGGGAGGTAATTCTAATAATTAATGCCAAACCTCTCCATATTGCTTTCTGTGAGATAAGTGGCCATAAACCTATCATTTCATAGATATGGTGTTCTCCAACAAGTTAGTAGTATACGATCTGGAGAACGAGGTGATTGGATGGGCGGATCATAACTGTAAGTATCTCTTTCTGCAACCCAAAAAAGTAGTCAACTCTCTCTTTCTTACAAACAAATGGGATAATGTTCAAAGGTTCATCAAGCATCAAAGTAAATGACGGATCAGGAGGAGTCCACTCGGTCAAGGCAGACAATCTCTCATCAGCCCCTCCTTTGTTGTTGATTGGAAGGCTTCTTACAATTTTGTCAACATTGATCGCTCTGGCTTTTACTTCATTAGCATAGCTCACAATGGAAGAAATTAATCTTATTCATTTGTTATGGTGATGGATGCTCAAAGCAGATTATATAATGTTTAAAGTCTTCCAACACACACACCCAGACAATCTTTTCTTGTTCCTTTTTACACTCAGATCATATACCAGACAAAATATATATGGACATTTACACATATGTTATAAACAGATGAAAGGGGAGGAATTAAAGGGTGTTCCTCAAGAACTGTACAACAAAGTAGACAACGGCCAGAAACAGAGCTATCTGATATACATCTCTCTCCAAGCTATCGTCTCTTTGGAAAAACTGCAGTTAACATTTTCTTAGTTTTACATAAAGAGCACTATGTCTCGGATTTTGAAATCAGATTAAGCAAGAATACTGACCTTAGTTGGATCGGTTGGATCCCGATATATCTCTATGTCCTCTTTTTGAGTTGTGAAACTGGTGGTCAGGTCTTTTGTGACATCGACCAAATCTTTTGCGGTTTCAGAAGCAGCAAAGAGGCGGCGGGATGTCCAGAAATAGGCTTGAGCAATTGGGGAGGATGAAGATGTATCCCAAGACTCTTCATGCTCAATCACTTGGCCACTAATCTGGTTAAGAGTAAATTCAGATTTGACTTTGATTATAACATCTCCACTTACAGCTGCAAGAACTGATTTAGGTTTTCCTTTGATTGTCCATCTAATACGCAAGACGCTGGTTGATAACATTACCATCTCCTGTATTGTCTACAAAATTGTGGCCGTAATATTAGGAGGAGAAAATCAAAACACTTGTAGCGAGGTCGAGATCAGTTCTCACCACGGTGGGACTCTCTAACCCACTAGTTGTCCACAATGGTCTTTTATACTTTTCACGGCCTGTAAAACTTCTAGTCGTATCCTGCAATCACTATCAATCACAATGTATTTATTTATTGACAAGGAATATCAGCACATCACATGAGAAACAGGGAAAACAAGTGTTGTAAATTGCACAAGGCAATCGATTTAGCCATAATACCTTTTCAATGGCTGTTTTCAGTGTAAGAACTATCTCACTGACACTAGTTATGTACTAAAAAAATAATTTCAGCTTCAGCGATACACAAAATAGCCCAGCTACTTAAACCAGGTAAGAATCGAAGCTAAGAAAGATAAACAAACCTATACTCGACTGCTTGAAGCTGGAAGAGTTTGCACACTTTTTAGCATATATATAAATGTAGAGGACTGGAGTGCCCATTTTGAACAGAGTGAATTAATGAGGGTCAGATTCATGATATCAAGTGTAATGTACCTTATACCTAACGGAAACCGCATAGCATGCAAAGGCACGATTTCCTTCTCTAAGTTGAAGAATGTCGCGAGCAAGTTGTCTGGCAGTGGATTCCACCTGGGGGCTACTTGTGCATTCAAATTCATTGCATAGTTCCCCAAAATCAATCCTGTCAACAAGCTTGTCTGCTTCTGATTTATCAATGGACACTTCACTCCTGCTGGAATCATTAATAACTGAGAAAAAGGACAGGAACTGCATAGTAAGATAAGAGTAGACTGGGAAATATACAATCAGCAATAGTAGAGCACCAACGGTCAAGTTCCAAGAATCACATAAGAAAAAAGTGAAGCTTCCACGAATCATTACCTCGGAGAAGACGGTGGCGGATTTTACGGGAAAGCCAGGGGCGGCGGAGAATTACAAGGGGGGGAGGAGAAGCAAGGAGGAGGAAGGAGGAAGTATTCATCGGAGTATAATTCCATTATGATATGTGGCTAAAGGGGTTAAAGCAAAGCAAGCTCCTAGGCGCCACTTCTTCTTCTCTTCCTTGCCAATTTTTTGTGGTCTTTGAAATAAGACTTTTTGGATAAGGTTTTCCATTTTTTTCATAATAATAAATAATATTTCAAGATGCAAGGTCAATTTTTTAGTGGGGAAAGGAAGAATTAAGAGACAGAAAATAAAAAAGTAAATTCTTAGACCCAACAATTTTCCGTGTGTGAGCCTAGAACAAACAAACAAGTAAATATTCCATTCAAAGAAAACCACACCCACATCTGTGTGATCGAACCCATTCTCAAAAAGCAGTAAGAAAAGCAAAGGTTGTGTTTTATTAGAAGACAGTAATAAGATTCACACTGTGTCCATCTCTCTCACTTACTCCTCTTCCTCAGCCTCTTCCAGCCAATTCACAAACGGCTCCAATCCCTTCACAAATGTTTGCCTGCAAGCCCAACACACCATTAACACTTAACCCCATCTATACACGCAATCTGCACAATCAAAACACCTACCTGCCCTTAGGGTTGCTCCCTTTGCGATACCAGTGGAGAATGGTATCTTCAGCTAGCACATCAAGCTCATACAGTGACCTCACTACCTCTGGAAACACTTTCATCAGCTTTGCATCCTCATAGCACTGCATTTGTACTTTGTACATCAGCTCCATCTCCATTTTCCCGCTGCTGCAGAACGTGTTCAGAAGCGGAGCCCACGTTTTCACCTACCACACACAGCAGCAACAGATTAGCTTCACGACCAAACCAGCTAATCTTGCTTCTTACTTCCAACAATTTTAGAGACCCAAAAAAAGAAAACTCACTTGGCGTAACACAGAATTCGAGTTTTGCTGCTGGTTCTTCCCAGACCATTGAACAGCATCCATTATCCCATCCCAGATCACACGCACAACCTCAATCTCTGGCAGCTTAGCCTCTTTCACCTGTTGCTTCACCGTTTCAATCACTTCATCTACATTAATTTCCTCTGTCACTTGGTTCGTAAGGACAGCTTTGATTTCCTTCAGCTTCACATCAAATATTTTCTTTTCATTGTACTCTACCAGAGCTGTTAATCCTGCCTTGCTTTAAAATCACAAGAAAAGATATACATAGTGCATATATTAATTATACAGATTATGTATTAAAAAAAAAAAAAAGACGTAAGGATTCTAAAGTCAAAGCATCAAGGAATACAGAACGAGAAGAAAGACTAAACTATATAACAGTCATGACAATCCCTGTTGGTCACAAGACCTGGGAAACAAACTTATGTCAAAAATATATAGAAGCGTTTTCACAATTTGAATCTTACCAATGACATTCAAATCAATGTTAAATGACTAAATTTAGAGAAAATGCAGGAAACTTCAAAGAATAGAAACTCACGTGAAATGCTCAGCAAAACTTTCAGTAGTGCGCTTTGTGGGAGGCAGGAAATCTAAGAGCTTGTCTTCCATCTTGCCACGCCTCAGAATAGAAATCAAGTCATCAAGGCTGTTCTCAACCAAATATTGATTGAAGAAGTCGGTTACAAAAGTGAGCACTATCCCTTTGGCAACGAGGTTATCCTTAAGAAGTGGCTGGAAGACAGTCTCGGCAGGTAATCCGGAGAGCTTCTGAGAGAAGGCGAGGGCAGTGAATATTGCAAGCTTCTTCCTCTCATTTTCCTCAAAAAGCTCAAGTGACTGTAAAAATCTGCGGGTAACATTTTCAAGGTTCTTTATAAGGAAGGGTCTCCTGCGCAAAATTTTCTGTATGTATACAACAGATGGTAGAATAGCTTGGCGCGTTGGTTCACAGTCGATAATGGAGTAAGGATGGCGTTCCCCTTCATCAGATTTGACAGAACCAGCTTGTGTACGTCCTCCAATGAAAACAACCTAAAATGACATGACAATGTCAGGAAGAAGAGGTCACGAATACATGGTGGTATTATGGAGAATTACCTCAAAGAAAATGTCACCGTATCGGGAGAAATTAAGATCTGCAGACTCAATGCTCTTGGCAACAAGTTCCTGAGAGGAGGAAAAAACAAAGTGATAAGGACGCAATTAGGAGAGAAGAAAGAGATAGTTGAAGGGGAAAAGAGTACCAGATCACCAGCATTATCGAGATAAATCAGGACGACTGCATCAGAAAAAGCTGCAGGGTCCAGAGGAGCAGCAATGTTCCTTTTGCGGGTCTTAATCCGCGTACCTCTGCACAGGGTTAAAGAGAGAGTCAGTCAGTGTGCAGTTCAAGAGAAACAATGACAATATTATGAGATGGCTTACCCGAGAGTGGGCTTCTCCTTCGAGCTGCAGCAAACACAGAATAACATAGATTAGCACAGGCAAATTAGAAGAAAACCCTGATCATGAGATAGCTCCAAATTCAATCAAGATCCGCCAACAGAAATACAAATCGAACCCTGTGCTATAGCAGAGGGAGAGAGCAAGCTTACCTCATAAACCAAGATGTAGAAAGATCGGAGTACAAAGAGAGCTAGAGAATATGAGCTTCGTCCCCACGCCACGCCACGCTAAAACAAGAGCTAAAACTCTTAATGACCAATATAACCCCGAATGTCCCCAGACCTATATAATCCCCAATGACCAATATAACCCCTATTTTATCACACTTTTTTCTCCCTTCAACATTCTGATTACATGTCTTAAGCTCCCATCAAAATGTTGGGGTCACTCCATAAACAGCTTAGAAGCCGCTAGTTGCTAGTTGGGGGCCAAAAGTTCCAAGGTACTCCTTTATTTTGCTAAGGTATTTTTCACTTTATGAGAAATGTAATATACTCATTTTACTTTTGACTAAATTGACAATAAAAACATAATAATGGATTCGTTCCTTGGTTTTGAGATAATTAAAACCGAAATTCAAACCGATTTATCCCTATACCAGACCAAGATTAAACACAAATCCAAACCTCAACCAAACCGGTAAACCGAGAATTGAATCCACCACCTACCGCCAGTTTCTCGCATTAACTCTGCTACAGATGTATGTACCTTTGTACGTTGTTAGGTACAGGTCGTAAAGAACTTTCCAAAAGATGTGGCTTCTGAGTTCGACCTTATCCTCCCGTTTTTAGCGAACGCAATTCCAGTGGGTTCGACCCGATTTGAAGAGCTTCCGATTGAAATTCAAAACCCAGATTTGAGGTTTGTTATTAAAGCTGATATTGATTAAGAGAGCTTGGTTTTGGATATAGTTATTCGTTTTACCATCGAGATTGCTTTTGCGTAGATATCCTCTTAAATGAATTATGAAATCTCCGGGAGTGTAACCATTTTAACTAGTGATGTCGTTTCTACTTCATGTTTTTCAGGTGCAATGATAAAAAAACAACCATATATTTTGATTACGAAGGGTGTTACGTAGTAACCGAAGAAGGTTATGAATGGAACGCGAAGGATGCTCGTTATGGTGCTTGCCCGTTTAAGGCATCATCTTTGGAGGCTATTACTTACTCGGTCTTAGAGAAAAAGATACGCAGGAAGTTTGGGGTAGACAAAGACAAAAAGATAAAAATTAGTTATATCCCGGTTGGAGTGAATGCAGAGAAACAATTTTACATTTGTGATGATGAGGACGTCGAAAGTTATCTATATAGCAGGAATGGTAACTCTAGGATTTTTTTGCATGTGGAAACAAATGAGTGTGAGAAAGATATTTATTTTAGAGTGGAGCAAGAGAGTTCGGTTGGTATGAATTATGGAGAGGTGGGATCAAATGGGAGATGTAAAAATGCGCTTACTATGTACGAGGAAGATGATGGTGACAGAGGTAGTGGCAATGTGGATGTGAATGAAGTTGTGGATGTGGATGAAGAAGCGAATTTGAATGAAGAAGCGAATTTGAATGAATTGAATGATGGCCGTTACGGTATCAATAAAGTTCACCTTCGACTTCCCTGTGATGAACCAGAAGACGAAATGACTCAGTGTGTAGAGGAATGGGGAGATGGAACGGGTTTGGAACTAGATCAAGAATTTCAGTGTAAAGAGGATGCGTAAAATATAGTGTTTATGGCGTCACATAATCGATTATGCGACTACGATGTAATGAACTCTAATACTTGGAGATTTGTAGTAAAATGTCAGAAACGAGATTACAATTGGTACTTAAGAGTAGCAAGGCCGCAAGGAAGCGAAGGTAGTTGGAAGTTATCACATACTCTAAGATGCATTCTTGCTCTCGGGTTTCGACTAGTACAACAAACGTTAGAAGAAAAAGATCATCAAGTCTAGTAGCATCTATTGTATAGAGTGATTATCCAGGTCAATTGGAAACACACCTCCCAAGGCCCTAATCGGTGTTGTCCAGGTAAAAGCTGGAGTTAAGGTGTGATGTAGGACGGTTCCCTATGATTTTGGTTTTGGTTTATCTATTGGTTTTGTTTTGGTTTTCTTTTTAGTCTTGGTTTTAACGGCAAGGCAAATTGCCTTTTTCTTAATTTCCTTTTCCCACAAGCAATAGGGTTTTGTCCTAAGCTTGGTTATATATTACGGAGTCTCCTCTAGGTTGTGGGGCACGTTTATTTTGATTAATACTAAGAAGCTTTTATCTTTCTTCTTTCTCTTGCATCTCAGTAGAACTAGGTTCTCAACGAGTTCAAGATTGTGTGATTTGTTTGGGGATTCTTAGACTAAACAAACCTATCCACAAAACCTATCCTTTTCTATCCTTGTTTCTCAAGCTTATAGCTTGATCTACATCAGTTGGTATCAGATTCCAGCAGCTTTGATTTCTAAATTAAAGCTCGGTCCTATTTGTTTCAGTGGCTCCTCGTACAACAACACAGGAAAAACACCACCAAGAGCTCCACCGCACTTTGGAGACCTTTACCAATGGATTGCAGGCTCTGCTTCATGCTGTTGAGCAAGCCTTAACAAACGGTTTACAAATGCAACGTGATTTTCATGTGGCCGCTCCTCATCAAAGACATCATGTCGAAGAAGATGATGTTGCGGACTTCGACCGAGCAGAGAACCTCGTCGCAGACGAGATTCCCGACAATCATCACCATCGACGTGAAGACAACCTTCAACATAACAACAACGAGCCGGATCCATTTTCTCGAAGTGTCGAAAATCGCTATATGATTTGTGGTGAACCATCTTTTGAGCTCAATGAAGATGAATTGGTTAGTGATTCTTGTGTTGTTGAACCAATTTATGATGTATATGATGATGAATTATCTTTTATGAACGACAAATTTGCAAAGGAGTTCATTCAATATGGCTATCCAAATTACGAGTTCAAAGACGAAGAAGATCTGATAAATAATGCATATTGTAGGGGAGATATGAATTTATTTGGAATTCAGAAGAAGGAAGGTCACTTCCACGAATTTAGAGATATGGATCTTGACACCGATATTGACTACGTGAGTTTCAATGTAGTAGTTGGGACGGAACAACCTCTTGTATTTTCTCATCAATGGGGATTCATTCCAATGGATTTTCGTTGGAGCTCCCAAGAAAATCAGCGAATGGAAGAGATCTATTCGGGTACGTTAAACTCAACTTTACTTTTTTTTATTCTTGGAGAAGAAGTTCTAGTAAGTACTCCATATCAATTCCAATATGGGATCTTTGATTATTTACATCATGCGAGTCTTTATGGAGACAAATCGGAGTATCCGTTCCTCGTCCTTGGAGTGTAATCTTCCATGGTTTGGTCTCTTACATGGACCCTTTAAACTAAGATTTTCTGATTAAATTTCTTAGAAAAGAAGATCGAGTTAAAAAATCCATCTCAAGGCCAAGTTATATGAAAAAACATGGATGCAAGAAACTAGTTTTCTAACATTTGTGTTGCAATTGTTTATGAAGAAAGTAGTGATGGGTTCATGGTTCACGTTGTTCCATTATCACCACCAATAACGTGGGTTCCTCATATTGCGTATTTAAGGGTGCTTGTTAATACACAGAGGGATTGGTTCACTACAATGTTGAGTCGTATTTGCTTGACCTCACGTGATGAGTTGGTGGGTCTGATGCATAACCATGTTCTAAAGGCTTTCATAGTTTGCTTTGACATCATTACAAGTTGTGATGCCTTGACAGATGGAATTTCTAATCGTTTACATCATGGGAGTCTTTTTGGAGGCAAAGAGGAGTACCCATTCGGCGTTAGTTGCGGCTTACTCTTCCATGGGTGTGTGTCTTATATGGTTATGGTAAGGAACCTGCAAGAGATGGGAGCTGCGAGAGTACTACACTTTCTTCGGCTTGTGGCTTTTTCTAGGCATTTACTATCTCCATTTGACCTTTTCGTGGGAAATTTGCTAAGTGACGATAAGGAATATTAGATTGTGTGGTCACCGTGGATTGAAAAGATTGTTTTGTCACTCCCTTACACTATCACAATGGGGTCGTTGGTATTTTTGAAGGAAAGTTGTCCTGAAATCACACTGTATGATTCGAACATAG
>OVAP01003818.1:0-15813 GCA_900406295.1 Aurinia saxatilis
TAAACTATCAACAAATGAGTCAAAACTAGATTAAAATGAGTGTAAAACAGCCATGAAATCAGTCCTAAAATGCAACATATCATATGGCCAAACCCAACACAACTTTCGATAGTGGAGAAGCTCTCTGACTGTCGCAGTGAAATTATAAAGTTGTCAAAAGAACAGGGAAAACACAGCGCTGAGGCTATCGCTAAGACCCAAAAGGAATTGGAATCTGCTCTGTCATCGGATGCTCCAAATCAGATGGAGATTTCGCGACTCAGAACTCTCCTGGAAAAGCTCTATAAAGAAGAGGAGATCTCCTGGCGACAACGCAGTCGAATTTTGTGGCTGCAAGCTGGGGACAACAACTCAAAATTCTTTCACTCAGTCACTCGCAATAGACACTCTATTAACCGCTTTACAGTTTTGGAGGACAAATCTGGAATCTCACATCACAGAGAACAAGATTTTACTGCCATCATCACAGAGTATTTTCAAGATATCTTCATTTCTCAGTCAAAAGGAGACTTTTCCCTATTGGATGAAGTCTTACAACCGATGATCTCTCTAGAGATGAACAACTCCTTGATAACTCCACCCACATAACTGGAAATTAAGCAAGCGACATTCACCATAAACACGGGCAAAGCACCAGGGGCCGACGGATTTAACTCTGGCTTCTTTCAATCTTGTTGGTCAACTATAGGGCCTGATGTAATCTCTGGTGTCCAAACCTTCTTTGAATCGGGAATGCTTCCCCTCAACCTTAACACTACTCATGTATGACTTATCCCCAAATCTGTGGGTCCAAAGAAAGTTTCCGACTATCGCCCTATTGCTTTATGCAATGTTTTTTATAAGATCATAGCCAAGATTCTCACCAAGCGGTTACAACCCATTTTACCCGGCATTATCTCGGAACCTCAATCGGCTTTCATTCCCGGAAGAGCTATATCCGACAACGTCCTTATTACACATGAAATCCTCCATTTTCCTCGTATCTCACAAGCAAGTACACATAGCTCGATAGCGGTGAAAACCGACATGAGTAAAGCTTATGATCAAATTGAATAGGAATTTCTTAAAAGGGTGTTAGACCGGCTTGGGTTTCATACAAGATGGGTAGGATGGATTCTAGAGTGTGTCTTTACCGTCTCTTACTCTTTCTTAATAAATGGATCCACACAAGGTGAAATGGTGCCAACTAGAGGGCTCCGGCAAGGCGATCCACTTTCGCCATACCTCTTCATACTATGTACCGAAGTCCTCTCGGGACTTTGTAGACAAGCACAAGAACGAGGTAAGCTGCCGGGGATCAAGGTAGCTCAACATTGCCCACGAATAAATCATCTCCTCTTCGCCGATGACACCATGTTCTTTTGTCGATCAAACCGGCATCTTGTAAAACACTAGCAACGATCTTATCTCAATATGAGAATATCTCGGGGCAAAGGATCAATCTCACTAAATCATCCATCACCTTTGCTATACGGACTCCTACGGCAACCCGAGCTAAAGCCATGCGCATACTCAATATCCGGAATGAAGGTGGCACCAGGAAGTACATAGGCATTCCCAAACATTTTGGATGGAAAAATAAAGATATGTGGCTCTATGGTGGATCGCATTAGACAAAGATCGCATAGTTGGCCCACTCGTTTTCTATCACCCGCCGGCAAGCAAGTCTTATTAAAGTCGGTGCTCTCATTGATGCAGTCTCACACCATGTCTTGCTTCAAACTTCCTATCTCCGTTTGTAAAAGAATCCAATCCATTCTAACCCGCTTTTGGTGGGATTCCAAACCTGATGTTAGGAAAATGTGTTGGGTCGCTTGGAGGAAACTTGTCTTTCCAAAGAACGCGGGAGGTCTAGGATTTCGAGACATAGAAGCATTTAATGATGCACTACTAGCAAAGCAAAGTTGGCGTATTTTGCAAAGACCGTCTAGCCTCTTAGCCCGGGTGCTACTTGGTAAATATTGCCACACCTACTCCTTTGTGGAATGTACTCCTCCATCAAGACCATCTCATGGATGGACAAGTATTCTAGCTGGCCGAGAAGTCATCCGTAAGGGCTTAGGGTGGATAGTTGGAACCGGGGCAGCAATCAAAGTCTGGTCCCAACATTGGCTTTCAACTTTTACGCATGTGAGTATTATTGGCCCTCATCTCCTGCATGTGATGGATCTTCGTGTTTCGGACCTCATCGATCACGAGTCAAGATCTTGGAATTGGACAGTAATACAAGACCTCATCCCGGCCTATGAATCGTTCATTCGACTAATACCTTTGGGCTCTACTAAGAGAAATGACAAGCAAGTTTGGCTCCCGTTAAAACGAGGCATCTACACCACTCGGTCGGGCTATAGACTGTCCATGATACATGACGTCCCTCCTACCTATCTAGGTTTCAATTGGCAAGGCAATATATGGAAAGTACACACACTCTCAAAGATCAAAAGCTTTCTGTGGAAAGTTGCGGTTAATGCTCTTCCAGTTAGTATGTTGTTATTCCAAAGGGGTATCATATCCTGTAAAAGATGTGGGGCTCCAGAGACAACTTTACATGTCGTAAGAGATTGCCCCTTTGCCATCTCAGTATGGAATATTACCCCTATATCGGGTTTACATCTGTCTAACCAAGGAGACATCTTCTCCTTCATCTCGGTGCTGAAACAAACTAAATCACTACCACCACTAGGCCTCTGCACAACTGCCTTACATGCTTGGATCCTATGGAACATATGGACAACCCGTAATCATCTCCTCTTTACAGAAAAATATTTTACTTCTCAGGAGATTGTCACCAAAGCGATCCTAGAGGCAAAGGCTTGGAACGCAACACAAGACCTCCACTCACCACCTCGCCAACACACCTCACTTCAACCATTAATTCCTGCAATCCCTTTAAGACACCTCTGTTACGTCGACACAACTTGGAATGCTGCCTCTCTCTCCTGTGGTATGGGTTGGATCATTACTTCAAGTGATGACCACTCTGTTTTTACCGCATCGGATTCGCGATCTCATGTCTTGTCTGCACTAGTGGCGGAGACTTGGGCCCTAAGATCCGTTCTTCTTTACTCGATAGAGTTGGGATGTTCCGAATTAACTATCCGATCTGATTCTCTCTCCTTTATACAGTTGTTGAACTCTTCTGAATCCCACATCGATGTGGATGCTGTGTTGAGCGACATTAAAGAGCTCTGTTTCTACTTCTCTGCAATTAGTTTTCAGTTTGTTCCCCGTACAGACAATATCATCGCTGATGATTTAGCTAAAAAGGCACTTTTGGTCTTAGAGCATGTTGTAACAAACTTTACTTAATGAGATTAAGGTCGTGACCAGAAAAAAAAAAAAAAATCTTCTGCGCTTTTGAAACAGAATCAAACGCTAGTGTTAATTTATGTAATGTCTTCGGTTAAATTAGTTTATTATTTTTATTCTTTCCATGAAGATGTGTACATACAATTGTTTAAAATCCAGTTGTTTTGTTAATAAATATTTGTCAGTGATTTAATTATGCTACCGCAAATTGTTATGTATTTTGTTGTAATTTAAAAAAAAACTGTTTGAAATGATATATCATCAATAAAGTAAAACAAAAATAGTTATTGGTGTTTGGAATGTTTGTTTTTTATGATTAATCGGGTTAATTTATTTTTAGAATCAGGTTTAGAGAGTTTCAGTGACGGGTTTAGCTTTGTATCTTTTTTTGTATTATGTATTTTTTCTTCTACACTCCGGGGTTTTTGTTTGTCCACGACAAAAACTTTGGCACACTACCTATGATATCACCGGTTATATTTTAATTTGGCTTGATCAATAAGATAAATATAACTAGTGAAAAAAAAATAGTGATTATAATATATCAATTTATGCTTAATAAACAATCTAGGACTTATTGTTTTCCACTATTTCAACATAAAACCTAAAATCTTTCTGTTTTACGTCAAAATCAAAAGTAAACTGAATCATAAAAATATTTCCCCATTTGTGTTTTTTGTTGTTGTTGTTTGTATTTTTATATTTGTTAAATCTTATCAAAAGAGAGCAAAAATGTAAGGCTAGTTCTGATTTTTAAAAGAGGAAAGATAGTGTAGTAGTATATAACCATATCACTAACACCACCTCAAGTGCACAAAAACACTTTCCGGCGAAAAGAAATGGAGGGAACAATCAAATCTCCGGCCAACTACGTTCCTCTCACTCCCATCAGTTTCCTCGATCGATCTGCCGTCGTCTACGCTGAACGAATCTCCGTCGTTTACGGCCCCGTCAGGTACACGTGGCGTCAGACTCGCGACCGTTGCGTCAGAATCGCCTCCGCTCTCTCCCAGCTCGGGATCTCCATGGGCGATGTGGTCAGCAACTTCTCTCTACACTGATTCCGCCTTTAGCTTAATTACTTATCTGGAGATATTTTGTGTTCTTAGATTGATAGTAACTTGGATTTGAAAATTTCTCAAAAGCTTGAGATTCATGATTTATGTAGAAAGTTGTTAAGTGTTGATTCTGATTCTTGCTATTACTAGGTTTCGGTGTTGGCTCCGAATGTTCCAGCTATGATTGAGTTGCATTTTGGTGTTCCTATGGCTGGAGCTTTACTATGTACACTCAACATTCGTCATGATTCTGCACTTATTGCTGTTTTACTTCGACATTCCGGGACAAAAGTGCTTTTCTCAGATCATCAGTTTCTCAAAATAGCTCAGGGAGCTTGTGAGATTCTCTCGAAGAAGGGCGAAAAGGTCCCGGTTTTGATCTTGATTCAAGAGCCTCTTGTTGTTTCAGGGGAGAAGAGATTGGCGGATATGATGGAATATGAAGATGTTGTGGCGATGGGGAGACTGGATTTTGAAGTTAAACGGCCAAAGGATGAGTGTGATGCTATCTCTCTGAATTACACATCAGGTACAACTTCGAATCCCAAGGGTGTTGTTTATAGTCACAGAGGTGCTTATTTGAATTCTCTGGCTGCGGTTTTACTCAACGAAATGCACTCCTCGCCTACTTATCTGTGGACTAATCCAATGTTTCATTGCAATGGTTGGTGCTTATTGTGGGGTGTTACTGCCATTGGTGGGACTAATATTTGTTTGAGGAATGTAACCGCAAAGGGTATATTCGATAGTATTTCGAAGTACAAGGTGACTCACATGGGAGGTGCACCGACAATCTTGAATATGATCATTAATGCGCCTGAATCAGAGATGAAGCCGCTTCCCGGGAAGGTCTCTTTTGTAACGGGTGCTGCACCGCCACCACCACATGTGATTTACAAAATGGAAGAGTTGGGGTTTTACATGTATCATTCCTATGGGTTAACCGAAACTTATGGACCTGGCACCATCTGTACATGGAAACCTGAGTGGGAGTGTTTGCCTAGAGAAGAACAGGCGAAAATGAAGGCGCGACAAGGCGTGAATCATTTAGGGATCGAGGAAATCGATGTCAAAGATCCTGTAACCATGAAAAGTTTGCCAGCTGATGGTGTAGCTATGGGTGAAGTTGTCTTCAGGGGAAACACAGTGATGAATGGTTACTTAAAGAACCCTGAAGCAACCAAGGAAGCTTTCAAAGGAGGTTGGTTTTGGAGTGGTGACTTAGGAGTTAAACACCCCGATGGATACATAGAGCTGAAAGACCGATCGAAAGACATTATAATCTCTGGAGGAGAAAACATAAGCTCGATTGAAGTCGAGTCTGTTCTGTTCGCACATCCTTGTGTTCTTGAAGCAGCTGTAGTTGGGAGGCCTGATGAGTATTGGGGTGAGACTGCTTGTGCATTTGTGAAGCTTAAAGAAGGGTCTAAGGCCAGCGCCAAGGAGCTTATTAACTATTGCAGAGACCGGCTTCCCCATTATATGGCTCCGAGGAGTATAGTTTTTGAGGATCTTCCTAAAACATCGACTGGAAAAGTTCAGAAATTTGTGCTGAGGGCCAAAGCTAAGGCTATGGGAAGCTTATCAAAGAAAGGAAGAAGCAAGTTATAATTAACTGGTAAGCTTTTCTACTTTCTTATGAGATTGGTTTATAAGCTAAACTGGTTACCTTATTGTTTACTTATGAAATTGGTTTATAGTGTACTTAAAACCAAGTTGTACTATTCAGAAGAAATAAATAAAACCGGGTCAAAATTGGAATCCCGGAAATTAAGATCTCTAGCAATTTTTCTTCTCACTCTAAGAGTTGAATCTAATGGCAAGTGGGATGTATATTAATCTTAAGGGAATCAATTTTTTGGATTGAATCATTGTCTCGTAATTATCGTCTTTTTGTTTGTTTTTTGTTCTTTCTGAAATTATTTCGAAATTTTTATGAAAGCCAAATAAAATAGTACTTGTAATGTTCAGGAAGTCGTGTCCCAACACATTTCATGACATGATAACAATACATAAAAGCGATGTAGGATTTATTTTTTTTTTTTTTAAAGAAAGCGATGTAGGAGTTGATTATGATTCTTTTGTTTTCTTCCCTAAATGGATGATATGTTTGTAACAATGGCAAGTAATACGATGTACATGTCTTCTTTTTCTTGACTCAATGATATATTTTATCTTATATATAATTGTAAGCGCAAAATTTTTAAGTGTTGGATTTACAATAATTCTACATGGTTTTTCCATAAAATTAAATATAAAAAAGATTACGTGTTTTAATATTATTTGATGTGTGATATGTCATTAAAACTCGTTTTAATTTTTCTACGGCCCATTAAAATATAGAGGAAAATGTTTACAAAAAAAAATTACATTTATTTTTTTATTTTTACTTAAAATAAAAACTTTTAACTGAACAACCATTTTGTTGAACCCATTTAAGCCCATTTTAATTCATCTATGACCCATACTGAAAAAACCAAAAGTAATTCATTAACAATAAAAAATATTCAAAAAACAAAAGTATACTCATTAAAAATCAAAAAGGTTGTTCACTAAATAACATTACTTGCCTATTTATATAATCCTTTTTTCATATGATGTTATTTTGCGAAAACTCTTTTTAAATTAAAGTGTTTTTACTATAAAATCATTTATAAAAAATGGAAAAAAACTAAAGTCATAGATTATTTGGAAACTCCGCGCGGGGAATCACTGTGGTTATTTGTTAATTTTCGTGTAACATATGATCGTTACAAAAGAAATATTATACAATTGTGAGTGCAAGAATCCTAGGTGGCGAGCTCACAATGATTCTACGTTTTTTCCATAAAATTAATTATAAAAAAGGATTACGTGTCTTAATACTATTGGATATGTGACATGTCATTAAAGCTTGTTAATTTCTATACGCCCTATTAAAATATGGAAGAAAACGTTTAGGAAAGAATCAATAGTTTGATTAAAATAAAAAAAAAATAATTGAAATGTTGTTTCCAAAAAATTTGAGGTGGCGAGCTCACAATGATTCTACGATTTTTCAATAAAAAAAAAATTACGTGTCTTAATACTATTGGATGTGTGTCATGTCATCGAAGCCCGTTTTAATTTATCTAAGGCCCATAATGTTAAAAATAGTTTTTTTATTAAAAAGTAAAATTTGAATAAGTTTTAAAAATATACTCCCTCTGTTTCTTAAAGAATGTCGTTATGGAGGTTTTTTTTTATTGTTTCAGAAAGAGTGTCGTTGTGTATTTTCAATGCAAGTTTTTACATTAATTCTCAAATTTGACTTCAAGTTTAATGAAAAATATGAACAATCAATTGATTTTTTAGGGGTATAATCGATTTTTTACTATGTTTTCTTAATATGTGTGAAAATGGTTAGAATGACACTCTTTGTGAAACATAGGAAGTACTTATTAAAAAAACAAAAGTATATTCATTAACAATTAAAAAAAGTTAAAAAAGTATACTCATTAATGATAAAAAAAGTATTGTTTATTACAACTTACTTATATCATCTTTTTCAATATATATTATTATTTAGCAAAACTCGTGAATCATGTGGATCTCCGCGCGGGGAATCACTGTGTTTATTTGTTAATTTTCAGAATGTGTTAATCAATTATGTCATATTGTTTCACTGTGTACAATTACACCTATGTTCATTGTTAGATTTATCAATCTCTCATTGTTAGGTTTTGTTGAATCCGTTTAAACCCATTTTAATTTATTTATAGCCTATAATGATAAAAATGATAATATATTAACGATAAAAAGGTTTAAGAAATAAAATTATACTCATTAACGATCAAAAGTTGTTTAATAAAGAACATTACTTGCCTACTCATATTATCTTTTTGCATATGTTGTTATTTGGCAAAAAATCTTTCAAAATTCAAGTGTTTTGACTATAAAATCATATAAATAAAAAGAAGATAAAAAGCTAAGTCATGATATATTTAGATTTTCCGCGTGGGGAATCACTGTGTTTATTAGTTAATTTCCGCATAACATATGTGCGCTACAAAAAAAATATTAAACATGTCCAACATATGATAAATGTAATTATAAATAAAATATAATCATTAAATGGTTATAACAAAATATAAATAAAATCATGTTATTTTGCTCTACAATTATTTTCTACACAAATGTTGACATCTCCTCTTCTTTTTTTCGCTACAGATATTAACTGCGATTCCGAGCTCGATTTATCAATCTTTCATAGTGAGAGTCACCCGAGGTTTATCAATCTCCCACTTTTTAGGATTTATAGTTCATTTAAGGAACCATGGTTTAGGGTTTAGGGTTAAAACCTTATATGGCTAGGGTTTAGTGTTATTTTGGTTTAAGATATAAGCTTTTAGGGTTTATATTTTAGTGATTTTTGAATAAAGATATTTTTTGGTGTTTAGGGTTTTAGGGTTTAGGGTTAAAACCCTAAACCCTAAAATCCCAAAAAACATTAAACGACATTTTTAAAAAATATTTAAAATTGTAATTTACTATAGAAAATGTAAATAAAAAAGCTGGTCTTTTATAATTTAAAGTTCGTTTAGGGTTCCACGGTTTAGGGTTTAGAGTTAAAACCTTATATGATTAGGGTTTAGTGTTATTTGTGTTTAAGATTTAAAGTTTTAGGGTTTAGATTTTAGTAATTTTTGAATAAAAATCTTTTTTTGATGTTTAGGGTTTTAACCCTAAATCCTTAGATCCTAAAACCCCAAAAGATATTATAAGACATTTTAAAAATTTTAAAATGATAATTTTCTTAAAATGTATATATAAAAAGATGATCTTTTTGGAAAAAAAAATCCTACACCAAAATTGTATTTTTGAATTTCTTCTTTATCTATGTGCTTTAGAGTTGTTTATTTGTTATTTTACAGTATTAATTTTCACCACATCTTCAAAATATCTAAGTTGTGTTTTCACACGGTTAAGAAACTCATGTATGTTGATTTCTCAAACAAATTAGTATGAGATTTGATATTTGAGTGATTAATCGTATCACTTTTGTGCCAAGTGTGTGCTGACAATTTTACTATCTAATAATGTTGTTTAATATCGTGAGAGGTCAAACGGTTTTAAAGAAATCCTAACAATTGATAATAGGATTTTTCAATCTTTTAAAAATGAATGTTATGCACTATAGGTTTGGTTGAATAACTTTGTGTTTTTTGTTTTTATGTTGTTATTTACATTGGTTTGGTTTAAGTTGAGTATTTGACGAATATTAAAATATTTTAAATTCAACTAATTTTTTTGTAAATATATTTTAAATATTATTTTGAGCTTTAGCGCGAGCACCACCTAATATGTTATATAAGTAAAGAGTATATTATATATTGCTAGCATGAAAGGGACACTAATTTCTGTTTGGAATGCAATTGAAAAAGTATATTTACATATCTAAAAAAAGTTTTCTAAGTCCATGTGCACTCTCTATATGCATTTGTCCAAGTTATAGAAATGAGGTCCTTGTCATGATCGAGATGTAAAAATTTAAAGAGAAATAGATGGTTCAACCTAAAAAAAAAAGAGAGTAGAAGAAGAGAGAAATAATGCTAACATTAAAAACGAAAGCAATGTTGACCACTGCAACAAAATAAGAGGCCTTTATTGATGATATAATTTATGTAGATTTGGTAAAAAATTTAAGAGAGATTTGTAGAGAGTTTTGTATATACGAAAAGTTTAGTTATAAAAATTTTAAAAATCTAATGGGTATTATGAGCTTTTTAAAATCCCAACAACAGTAGATTTTTAATAGAATTACCGAATCCATATTAATTAAATATTTTGAATAACACAAAATTTTATTAAGAATGTATTCATCAACTAATTATAATTATTTTTACTGAGAATTTAAAATTCTATAAATCAATAACAATAAAATCTTTATAAAAAGAACTCTTTGAAGTTCATCTACCAAATAATCATCCCCAAAGTGTAATAATGAAATCTCCGATCACTAACCAAAACAATATGGTTCACATGGTAAAACTTGTAATCTGTAACAAGATAGAATCATTTGTAATAATTCAGACAAGGCGTAACCATAAACAAAAGATTTAAAACTTCATAATTTTATCCCTTTTTTAGGGTAAAAGGTATAGCTTTTCTTTTCTTTTTAGCTCAAGCAATGGGTACTGCTAAGCCAAACCGGTACTCAGATGATCTCAATTCTCAACCCGTTTGCTAGATTCCGGATTTGGTTAAGCATAGGGATCCCAAATGTTTTTGGTAAAACCGGGCCACACCATTTATGTTCATGGGATAGTGACAACACAAAGCAAACAGAAACTGAGGAAAAGGCAGACACAAAAAGAGTATACTTGCCTTGGCAGTTCACGCTTATTGTTCACTTACTCAATTAGTAATTTCAGATATACAAAAAGTAACACAAAGTTTAATAAAATACTAAAGAGTAACATTTACACCATTGTCACAATAACAGAAAAAAATAGATGCAGCGACAGTAATGTTGTTGAAGTTTCTAAAATGGTCTAAAAGAAAAACAAAGCTTGTAAATTGGCTCTCTTATTACTTTCTCAAAGTTGTTACAAACATTTACAACTAAATTATTCGTTAAATCAATTATTAGTAAGCAATAATGTCATCATACTTATATAATTATCCAAAACAAGAAAGATTAACATAATTAATCCAGCTCATAGTCATAAATTAATTTCACCAAATCGTAAAAAATCAATCTAATTAATAATTAGAAAAAATAAGAAAGTGCTGAAGGCGGTGCCTCATTTTTTTCAGAGCCCAGAAATCTATAAGAACTGTCTCAAACACAAAAATATTAATAATCACTTTTGTTTAAAAAATTATTAAAAATTTCAATCTTTCTCCTTTCTCTGTGATATATAAAAATTCAACCTCTGTTGTTTGATTGAAGCAAGAGAGAAAAGAATCTACAATGATTGTTTTGTTTGTTGTGGTGATGGAAATGTCGTGAACAAATGTTTTGATTCTTGATTACTCTTTCTTCTTCCTTCTCTCTGGCGTAGAGGTGAAGGTAAAAAAGCGCCGCGTGTGTAGCCTTTCAATGGCTTTCCAGCGGCGGCGCTACAGTTACTACAACCGTCTCCATCGTCTCCTTCCTCTGATTTGCGCTGTCTCCGGAGCTCTTCTCATTCTCTTCGCTCTTCTCTCTGTCTTTTCTCCTCCTCTTCCTGATGAATTTGATCGCCGCATCATTGTACTTACACACACTCTCTCTTTAAAATGTTTAGACTTTAGTGATTGTTTTATGAGTTTTTGTGATCCTTGGTCAATGCTTCTGTTTTGATTGCAGAAGCAGATTAACTATGGAGTTGGTGATGAGAACAACATACCAGTGGTTTTCAAAGTTCCGGTTAGGGTTTTAAATTCATAGCACCCTGATGTTATTTGTTGTAAAGTTTGGATTTTTGTTGCTCATATGGGTTTGTGTTTTGTTTTGAATGTTTGTAACAGAGTGGTGGAGGGAGATCAGATCGTGATATCTGGCGTTCATGGAATGCTGAATTCTTTTATGGTTGTTGTAATGCAAGCAGCAAGTTCCCAAGTGCGTAAAGTTGTTTACTTTTTTTGGTTTTTATCACTGTTGTGCAATTAGGACTAGTTAGGTAGAAGTATCCTGAGCCATATTAGTTTCTGAATGTGAAGGGGTTTAAATTAGTCACATCAATATTTAATTTCTTTTTGTAGATGCTAAAGCAGTCACTAGGAATGATCGGTACTTGGCAATCGCCACTAGTGGTGGTTTAAACCAACAACGAACTGGAGTAAGTTCTTTTAGCTTTCTCTGGTTTGTGGTATTTTTTTTGTTTTTGATTCTGAAATCTTGTTTTGAGTTTGACAATATGCATTTTGTTTCTTTTAGATTGTAGATGCTGTTGTTGCTGCACGAATTCTTAACGCAACGTTAGTTATTCCAAAGTTAGACCAGAAATCTTACTGGAAAGATGCCAGGTTTGTGTTTAGACTTTTTGCCACTTTCTTTAAAACCAAAGCTCCATGCTTCTTAGTGACATCTTTTTTTTTTTTGTTGGTTTGTATATGCAGTGACTTCTCGCATATATTCGATGTTGATTGGTTTATGTCATTTCTCTCAAACGATGTCAAAATCATAGAGCAACTTCCACAGAAAGGAGGGGAAACATGGAGCCCGAGAAGAATGCGTGTACCGAGAAAATGCAATGAGAAATGTTATATCAATCGGGTATTACCTGTTCTTCAGAAAAGGCATGTAAGTTTTCCTACCTCAATCTTTTTGCTTCTTAGCATTTATAGGTTGCATCTTTCTTTGTGATGCTTGTATGTGATTTTGGTCTTGTAAATATTTGTTTCAGGCAGTTCAACTGAACAAGTTTGATTACAGACTTTCAAACAAGTTGAGAGATGATTTGCAGAAACTGAGGTGTAGAGTAAACTATCATGCGCTTAAGTTCACCGATCCAATTCTTGAAATGGGAAACGAATTGGTCAGACGAATGCGGTTAAGGAGCAAGCACTTCATTGCTTTACACCTTAGGTTTGAATCTGATATGCTTGCCTTCTCCGGATGCTACTATGGCGGTGGTGAGAAGGAGAAAAAAGAGCTAGGATCAATCAGAAGGAGATGGAAAACTTTACATGTACGTCTGCAAATCTTATTTGTGCCAATACCTTCTTTTTAAGAGTTATCTTGTCATGGATTTAACGAATCAAATTGCAAATTTCTATTGCAGGTAAATAACCCGGAAAAGCAAAGGCGACAAGGAAGATGTCCGCTTACACCAGAAGAAGTTGGATTAATGCTTCGAGCTTTGGGATATGGAAGCGATGTTCATATATATGTTGCTTCAGGTGAAGTCTATAGAGGAGAAGAATCATTGGCTCCCTTGAAAGCACTTTTCCCTCATTTCTATTCAAAAGACACCATAGCTACAAAAATGGAGTTAGAACCATTTTCTTCTTATTCTTCAAGAATGGCTGCACTCGATTTTCTTGTGTGCGATGAAAGCGATGTTTTCGTGACAAACAATAACGGAAATATGGCGAGAATATTAGCCGGTCGAAGGTAATTGATTAACCATTGCTTTTTCTTCTTCTCCCTTTTAGGTTTTTAAGGTTATTAGCTTTATATGTTGAAAGATTCTTGGTTTTTATGTAGGAGATACTTTGGACATAAACCAACGATTAGACCGAATGCAAAAAAGCTATACAAGTTGTTTTTGAGCAAACACAACACAACTTGGGAGGAGTTTGCTTCAAAGGTCAGAACATTTCAGAGAGGATTCATGGGAGAGCCAAAGGAAGTAAGAGCCGGTAGAGGTGAGTTCCATGAGAATCCCTCAACTTGTATATGTGAAAAAAACACGGACGCTAAGGCAAATGCGGGAAGTATGGATTCAAGAAGATTCGGGAAGAAAAACAAAAAAGATGTTGTAATGAATGATGAACAAAACGAAGATGAAGATACAGAGTGGTCATCAGAGACGGATTATGAGGAAGACCAACCCGATTTGCCGGACAAAGGCTTGTATAATGGCACGAAGTTAGATTATGAAGAAGCTCCATCACTTTCAGATGAGCCTGGGCTAGAAGAAATGCTATCAGATTGACTCAGTTAAATAGATTCAAAATGGTTTTTCAACCTCCTAAAATCTCTTGTTGTGATCATAGTCATCAATGTCTTCTGTACATAGAAAGGAAGGCCCAATTTTTTTGTTTTCACTTTTTTCAAATTCACTTTCTTACCTTTTCCGACAAGAGTTATTAGTAGTCAGTCTGTTTAGTTCAGACTTCAGAGCATTTGTTAAGTCATGGTAAGAGAATTCTAAGTGAAATGATAGATAGATACATCAACAAAATGTGTCAAAGTACACTCTTTTAAATACAATAGTGCCAACGTATTCTGACAAGGATTTTCGATCTTCGTGTCTGAGTTAGAGCAAAAGAGATGTCACGTTTACTATCTTCTCGGAAGGAAAGGCTTGACAGATTCGATGACAACCTAAAATATTTAAGCAGAAACATTAACGAGATGAATCCATCCTCATAGACTAGCTCTTAAGATAGATTTCAGGTTTCTATGATTTGGATGCGTGTTTGATCTTTTACTTACCCTTCCGTCATATGATAATGATGCAAAGACCCAAGGCTCTCGTGAGCTCCAAGCAAGGCCTGTGTTGTTAAGCAATCAGTATTAAGTATTAACTATTAAGTAGTGTTTGGTTCACAAGATCAGTTGTAATCATAAGGTCTAAGAGCATTTACCATACACACTGTCTTCATAATCAGTGTATGAGTTGAGCAATAGGTTTACACGCTGACGTGGTGATTCAACAGAGCTGAGATAGATGGTTTTATGGACTCAAAACAACTTGGGAGAAAAAAAATGCAAATATCATGCGTCTGAGGAGATTAAAGAGATTGGTAATAACCTCTCTGAGGTTTTGTCATCACTGGCTGATGCGGAAGCAAACCACAAGTTAACAGCTGAATCTGTTCCAGCACTCTGTGTTTTACTTGAATTAATCAGAATTGACACAAATTTTATACTGAGCGAAGTCAAAGCAGAGGCTTTGAATTAAACTAAACATAGCTTGTACCGAGAGCAAAAAAAGAAGAAGAGATGCTTTGGACATACAACAAAAGCATCATTCATAATCCCCTCTCGACTTATTTCAGCTAAAAACTGTAACTGATATACATATCTACTACGTGGTATGATTCAGTTGTGTTAAAAAGAACAAAGGGGAAAGAGAGTACCAGAATCAGCCCATCATATTCCGGGTTACACCTGACAGCCCATGTCCTGCGTAATTTGACAGAAACAAATAAAGACAGACATTCAAGTCTTGCACTTGGTTGCTATAAGGAAAACTAAATCACAAAAGAAAAAAGAAGCAAATCTACCAATGTGTATGACCAGGAAGCTCTTGGATAGGAACCTTGGCCTTCCGGAGATCCCAGACATGTATGCCAGATTCATCCTCTGCAGTTACCTACAAAACCAAATGTTTAATCCATCACAGAAGATATATGATAATAGGTCAATATACTGAATCCAGGGTTAAGTTCTATAATTATTCAGTCCAGCTCAATGCCCAGATGATGTAGAACAAGCGAAAGAAAATGGCTTGAAAAGGTACAAACACCATTTTTATATGACCCGTATTTTCATTTAAAAGAGTATTGCTTGAAAAGGTACACACACCATTGTTTTATATGAAACGTTCTTTCTATTTCAAAGAGTATCGTGCAATGCTTCGGAGATATTTCAGAGCGAAAGAGAGGAGTCTTACTAGTATATGTTCTCTTTTGGGATTGTAATCAACACCGCGTACATGAGCACGTTCAATTGAATTAAACTTCCTGGCAAAACAACATGGCACAGCTTAACATATATATATATATATAAGTTCATGTGAAGAGGTAAACACAAAAGCAACTAACAGAC
>OVAP01003819.1:0-15810 GCA_900406295.1 Aurinia saxatilis
TATGAATCTAGATCAAGTAACTCGATCAGGAGTCGGTTTCAAACGATACTGAGTCTCCCTTCTGATTATGGATCTAGATCCTTATGAGCCTTATTTGAATGTAGATATCACCAAGAGAACCAACATATCCAAGTTTTAAATATGTGGCGCGTTTTGCCATCTTCTGATAGAACGGTGCTGAAAATGTCTAGATAAACATTTCAAGAGATACAAGACAATGAAGATAGAACGGTGCAGATACATATGCTCTCAAGGGTGTGTATAGTTGATTTTCGTGTCTTTAATAATGAGGCCGGACGATTTGACATAAGTTTTGTTTTTTGTATTGATGCAGAAAATTAGTGATACTGATGAAATGGCATGTCAAAACTTGCACAAAGAATGACATTATAGGTGATGTTTCAAGATCGTTTATTTTGTTGAGTCTTGCGGAAGGAGTTGTGACTCTCAAACCAATCAAGTAAAGTTTTGATGAACCTTTCATAATAGTTTCCATATAAGTGCAATTCCAATCTATAATCCCTTTCTTTTTGTTTTGCTTTTGCAGGAAACAAAGAAATCTGAGGAAGGTGCTGAAAATTAAAAGAAAGGTTTCGATTTCAACACCCAACTCCAGAAAATCTCAAGTGGATTTTGTTTGACTGTTTCTTTCTTAAGAACCCACATACTTTTTAATCTTTTTATATTACACGTAACAACAAATTTTAAAGTCAAACATTATATACTAAACATTCTAAACATAACAAACAAATATAAAGTCAAGGTTTGCTATTTTTTATAGTTTATTTTAAAATATTAAATAGATTGTTTCAAATAAGAAAATAAAATTGTTAATTCTTTGTTTATTAAATTTCTGAAAAGCGAAAAACTATAACTATATGTAGCTTTTAATAGAATTTACAAGTATAAAATATGGTAACTGAAGTGTATTAGTGCGAGTTAGAGAACTATGCGGTTTATAAAGATAAAGAAATAACAAAAAGTGTAAAATCTAAATCTGGTAAGAATATACGATTCAATATATATGTGTAGTTTTTTTTCACTATATAAATAATACACCAATTTTCTGATCAAAATTATCCGATTTAGCTCATCCAAGTTTTCCTAGAGTTGCATTTAAATGGCAAGCAATCTTAGACGGAACCCAAAACCACACGAACACAAATTTAGATATGTGGGACTATCAACTCAAGATACAGAACGACCTGATCTTGGAAGTGAATGTGACCTTACCTCAAGCTGCAAGAATGATAACTTAAATTTAACAGTTGATTGAGGATGTGTTAGGTCTACACTGTCTCCCTTTTAGTTGAACAGTTCAAAGCTTTGGACTATGTGGAGATGTTTCGTAACTTGGAGTGGCGTGAAGGGATAGTTATGGACACACATGATATGTGAGTTACACACCAATCATAACCTTTAATATTATGGTGCGATCACATGTGAAATTGTTGATTACGTGATAGTTTTCTCTGTTACCATTAATATAATTTATTAAACAGAGAGAAAGAGGTAGAAAACGCTACCAGAAAATTCGAAAATACCCAGAATTTTTTTTGTCGCTATGGCTTATGATTTGTAGCAACAAAGACTTATCAAAGAAAACAAACAAAGGCACATGAGTATGAATTTTTTCTGGTGTATTTTATGCATATGAGTAAGTTCTGTATAATTATAAGATACCTTTTGTAGATAGATACTTACGCACATTTTGTATATGTTACGCAAAACTTGATTGGATTTGAGGAATAAAGATTGCACGTTGGGGCAGCTGTGTAAGACACAAAGAGGTGAAAGGAAGTTGGTAATGAAAGTGGTATTTACTCTTTCTCACATGTAACTATTTTCTTAGTTTAGAGACCAACGAGGAAGAGTCATAAAGAAACCATCAAGGAACAGTCATAGTTTATGTATTTTTTTTATAAATTTGATTTCTTTTTTAAAAGAATGATTAATTATTTTAAACATTTAAATTTTTCATTGAAATAGGAAAACCAAGACTATCAGTGTCAGCAAATATTAGTAATTTAAACTAGGGCTGGGCATTAAAACCGGAACCGAAGAATCGAACCGAGCCGAACCAAAAAAGGAGGTCTGGTTCCGGTTCCGGTTCCCGCCTTAGGAACCTACTGGATTTCAAATCCAAGATCCATGGGTATCGGTTCGGTTCCAGTTACGACCCGAAGATCCAATAGGTACCCAAATGTAACCGGACTTTTTAGGGGTTTGGGGTATATTTTACATGTTTCTTTGTATTTCCTTGATTATTTCGGTTAGATAATATATTTTCGGATAATTTGGATAAAAATAACCAAATTATGTGTATTATTTCAATTTTTATAAATATTTTATTATTATTATTATTATTCTTCAGGTATTTTTGGATATTTTCGGGTAGTTTGGGTATAAAGTAACGGAACCGAACCGAACCTGATTTTTTTTTTGTACTAACCGGTTCTTTTCAAAGAGGAACCGAACCGGAACCAGAATCGAACCGAACCGAACCGAACCAAAAATCTATCAAGTACCTAATGGATCCTATATGCGTGGAACCGAAGAACCAAAAGTACCGAACCGGAACCGAACGGGTACCCGAATGCCCATGCCTAATCTAAACCCAGAAGAAGAATCAATCATCCCTCCACGTATACCACAAAAAAAGTTTAAAATGTTATTATCGATTACATTCGAGCCCGTACAGGGTGCGGACCAATATCCTAGTATATATTTTTTGCTAATCATTCTCTCTGTTTGATAACCAATTCATTTAAAAACAAGTTATCAAGACCATGTCATTGCAAGTTTTACATTATTCTCTATGTTTTATAGAAATTGAAATGACAGTCCAACCATATACAGTAGTTCTATTTCTAAGGCCAACTAAAGTAAGTACTCCACATCAAGAAAATAATATATCCTTGGACAATAAAATCATAAACAGAAAAAACCATCATCCTTCTTTTAACCAATAACACTTTTTCTTTATAGTCAGCACTATTTGAAAACTTAAACATTAACTATTTCTATCTTTGATAAGTATGAATATAAACAAAAGAATCTTACTTAACAATCATACACATGGTAATATGTTACACTTCAAACAAAGACAAAGAAAAAGAAGGTAATAAGTTACACATTCCTTCTTATTCACCCTAATCCTTATCCACCTGAAGCAGTTATGAGTCAAGGTTTGAGCGCTCGACGGTACTTGCCCTCGGCTTGCTGTAGAAGCTACGACAATTATACTTGCTCTCGGAGCAAAATTACAGGGAATACAAGCCCTTCATGTTTATTCAGATGCACAAGCTCTTGTTCATCTCATTAATAGTCACGAAAACAGTGTTGAGATATCTAACTTGTTGTTAGATATCAAACTCCTCTCGTTGGCTTTTTCTTCTATCTCTTTCCAGTTTATCCCTAAAGAACTTAATGCGTTGGCCAATTCTCTGGCCAAGAAAGCTCTTGTAGACTCTTTACCGCATACTTTAATGCCTTAATAATATTTTTCCGAGCGTGACCAAACAAAAAAAGTTACACATTCCTTCGAAGGTGTACTGGCAGAACATTTTTTTTTTTTTGGGTCAACTTGGCAGAACATTTTCTAAAACTAATTTTTGAGACATGTAAAGACTGAAGATTTTGCAAAAAAACTAATCCTTTGAAAGTAACAGCTACATGATTTTCAAAATACCACTAATTTTTAGAAGAAAATTTTTGTTTCTTTTCAAAAGTTAAAACCATCACTATTTTATATTAATTAACAAGTTTATCCTCACATTTAGTTGATAAAATCCGAAACACAATTTTTTTTCATTAAAAATAAAAAATATTAACTTTAAATATAACACTAAACTACCTAGTAGCAAAACGAGAGGGAGTTCTGTGTTAATGGTATTTGATAAAATTTGGTAATACAAACAAACATTGAGATGACTAGGTGATGGGTCCACTATTAGATATCAACCATTAAGACACTATTTTCATTTGCCATTTTACCCCTACCAACTCTTCATACTTTGCATTAACTACTTTGTTTACAGTAAAATATTAATTAGATGATATATCACATTCATTCGATAAAATTTATAAAGACCCATGTAATCTATCTAAGGCCAAAAACAATAGCTATATCAAATTATTTCTAAGTCATATTCTTACAAACAATTTGGTAATACAAACTAAGCTTGAGATACGCCTATTAGGTGATGGGACCACTATAAGATATGAAACGGAAAAAATATAAAAAAAACATGAACTTTCAAAAAGTGACAAAAAAATCACGAACTTTCTTGTCAATAAAAAAAAGTATGAATTTTTTAGATCGGGCCATATTAAACACGAAGGTTTCATTGATCAGGTCAAATTAGGCACAACGTTAAGTCAACTAACAGAGAAGTTAACAAACACTGTTTATAAATTGTGGAAAAAGCCAAATAAATCACCAACTTTCAAATTTAGGAAAAAAAAGTTTAAACTTTGTCGTATGCCAAAAAAACATGAATTATTGTTCACTAATTTTTATGGGCACTCGTTGACTGGGCCAAACTGAACACGTCGTTAAGTCACTAACAAAGAAATTAACAGACCTTAATCCCTCAAATTCATAATTAGGCGACTAATTATATGTATGTTGCTAAATGCAAACAAGAAAGAATTTTTTCAGAATGGGAGATGGTTCCTTATGGTGCCATATCTCTTAGTCTTTGTGCTAGAATTCTTGGCTATATTTTGTAATCTCTTAAGAAAATAGTAACCACCATCAAACCGAGATTAATATAAATTGATTTAAATGGTACAAAAATCCCAAGGAAAAGCTTAAGCGAGTTAGCTCGTGATATCAGCTACAAGGATCCAATTCTATATAGTTGATACCCTTTTCCGAAGTAAACATCAATTAGTAGATTGTGAATCACGTACGTGACACATGTGATTTTTTTTTGTACAAGGACTATAATGGTCGTTAAGGCTGTTGAAACCGTGACCTACCTTGAGAAAAATTGATTGGTTTTTNCGTGACACATGTGATTTTTTTTTGTACAAGGACTATAATGGTCGTTAAGGCTGTTGAAACCGTGACCTACCTTGAGAAAAATTGATTGGTTTTTTTCTTTCTAAATCTCGAGTCTCTCTGATCAAAACTTTGATCTTTCCGATTCTTGAATTACATATATAATGTTGATTAAAACACATAGTAAAATACAAGACATGAGAAGAAGCATTGTCTACAAAGCTTTACACGATGTTGGCTAATATTCAGAGGTGTTGTGTTAACGAGAGATTATGTCTATTAATTTTTTTGTTAGTGAACTTAACGACGTGTTCGATTTGGCCTAGTCAACGAAATTTGATACAAAAAAAATTGGGAAAATTTTGGCCCAAAAAAGCATCGTCATCGTCGACGCAACCATCGTAGACTTTGGCGTCCGAAGCTACATCAGTTTCATGATCCGCTCTGTCCTCCCAAAAAAAAATTAGTCAACAATAGTTCATGCTTTTTTTTTGGCATACGACAAAGTTCATGTTTTTTTTGCCTAAATTTGAAAGTTGGTGATTTATTTGGCATTTTCCTAATTTATGAACCGTGTTAGTTAACTTCTCTATTAATTGACTTAACGTTCTGCCTAATTTGGCCTGGTCAACGAAACTTCGTGTTTAATATGGCCCGATTCAAAAAGTTCATGTTTTTTTGTTTCACCGAGAAAGTTTATGTTTTTTTTGCCACTTTTTGAAAGTTGATGTTTTTTTTTAACATTTCTCCCGATATGAAACTTAAGACACTATTATTTTCATTTGCTTTTTGTACCCCTACCCAACTCTTCATACTTTGCAGTTTGCGTGTACTACTTTACTCGAAAGAAAAATTAATTAAATGATATATCACATTGATTTGATAAATTGTGAAAAGGTATTATCATTTTTTTTTTTTTACTATTATTAAGGGAAAAAAGAGAGCCATGTTTTATATTTAAGGCGAAAACAATGGTTATAGCAAACTATTGCTAAGTCACATTATTTTCCAACTTGGAAATGGCATGAATTTACAAATGATAATAATACTAATCATATTCTTAAATAGGGATGATGCCTGATAATAAAATAAATCATATTCTTTAATTAGTTTTGTAATTTACGGCGCCGCAACATTGTAGATAATTAAAGATGTATATGTCAACATATTAAACGTTTTGTTATATCGTTATTTGTACAATTTTTTTTCCATAAAAATGCATATATAATACTTATTTTCCTACGTAGAATTTTGTTACATAATTTTGCAGCCTCCAAACAATTTTAATCACATTTAAATATGTTTTACATATATGATAATTGATTTTTTAGTTATCCCAATGGCAAATTTATAAATTAATAAATTAAGAGATACTATAATGTAATCATGTAAAAAGGAAAGAAAAAAACTGTAAAACATAATACCTTTCGTGGATTTTTCCCCATACAATCTTATTTATATTAAAAAACTAAAAAAATACAAAAAAAATAATTGCGTGGAGACAAGAAAAATCTTCTTCTCTCTTTGTGTATATGTATATATTTGTGATATAGAGGTGAATTCTATTGCACCTAATCTTAATATCTTTTCAATTTCTGGTAATGTTTTTCCTTTTTTTTTTCGTTTATACTGTCTTTAATTTTATTGTATTTGCATTCAATCTCTCATATAGTTCTACAGTTGTACAATATTTATTTTTATTATTGGTTGTAACTTTTCTAGTATCTGATTATACATATTTATGAAGTAGATGGAGACTGAACAGCATGTGGAGAAAGAAAATAATTGATATACAGATCCAATTATGACCAATGCTTCTGAATTTCCAGATCATCCTCAAGAGAATCCGCTTCCTGTGTCTCTGTATGAAACTAACTAACATCATGTCCTTTTCATATTGCGACAAAAAATCACTACTGTTGATGTAAACTCTAATTGGTGCAGACCACAAGGAGACCAATCATTATCTCATCAAGCTAGTCCTTTCTCAAATATCAATCATTCAAATAACACCACCAGAAATGCTACAACAACTCAGCAAGATATACTAGTGAGTAATATATACCAATACATATATATTAAAAAGCTTCGATTATGTATAACAAAAAAATAATATAGGTTCAGATGCAGAGTCAACAACCTTTTTGTGGTCTTAGCTCTTCAATCAGGTACCCTGTTTTTTGTTTTTAATAATAAATAATATATTAGAAACTATACTTATTTTCCTTTGTTTAAATAATTTAACGAAAATTTATTAATCGGTTAAAACCAAAATTGCTATAGTTGAAAGAAAAGAATGATGGTAAATGCAGAGCATTCTCGCGATATAATTCTCAAAAATCCTATTTTAAATAGATATTGATATTAAATGCAAGATTATTTTTCTTATTTTTACAACTCTGACATGTGAATTTCTAATAAAAAAAATATTCATAAAACACAGGTCGCAAAATAATTTGACTTATCCATTAAACCAATATGCCCAACACGCATCATCTATTCTTATGAATGGATTGCAACCGCTGCGATATGTGTTATGCGACAGACCAAATTCTACTCACTTGATGCCCAATATTACCATTCAAAATAGGTAAAGTGTTACATATTATGATATATAATATATGTATATATGTGTGTTTGATTGATTGGGGAGATGATAATTAAAGGAGAGGGGCTAGAGACAAATGAAGCCTATTATATATTATAACTAAGGTGGGAAGGAATGATGTGAGAGAAGGAGTGATCGTGTGTTTATGAGAGAGAGAGTGTGTGAACATAAGATTTTTATTGCTTCTCATTTTCACTTGTTACATCATCTCCTCTTTATATAGAGGAAAATTCACCGACATAGCAAGATTTTTACAAAAATATTAAAATATAATGGATACTTATCCATAACACTCCCCCTTAAGTATTCATTATCATATCGTAGAGTGCCTCATTAAAAACCTTATTATGAAAAATTTTATGGGGTAAAACCCATGACAAAGAAAAGAGTACAGTCTCCCCCTGAAAAAGACTTCATAGGTCTCGTAGATGACGCATTCCGATACTTTGAACATGTTTCCTGAATGTGGAAGTCGGAAACGCTTTTGTGAATAGATCGGCTGCATTGTCACTCGAGCGGATGTATTGAACATCGACTTCCTTGTTTTTCTCGAGCTCTCGAGTATAAGAGAAAAATCTTGGGGGAATATGCTTTGTCCTGTCGCTCTTTATATAGCCTTCTTTGATTTGAGCAACACAAGCAACATTGTCTTCGTACAATCTTGTTGATTCTTTGCTGATGCTTAATCCACTTTCTTCTTGGATATGGTTAGTCATAGATCAAAGCCATACATATTCTGTACATGCTTCATGGAGTGTAATGATTTCTGCATGCTTTGATGAGGTGACGACTAAACTCTGCTTTTGAGAACGCCATGAGATTGCAGTTCCTCCAATGGTAAAAACGTATCCAGTTTGTGATATAGAATTATGAGGATCCGACAAATATCCTGCATCTGGAAAACCAACTAGACCAAACTCGGAGTTTCTAGGATAATGTAATCTTAAATCAATCGTACCTTGAAGATAACGGAATATGTGTTTTACCCTGTTCCAATGCCTTCGAGTAGGCACTGAATTGTATCTAGCAAGCAAGTTAGTAGCAAAAGCAATATCTGGTCTAGTACATTTTGCAAGATACATAAGTGCACCTATAGCACTCATATAAGGTACTTCGGGACCAAGTATTTCTTCATTTTCCTCACAAAGTCTAAATGGATCATTTTCAACGTTTAAGGATCTATTGACCATTGAAGTACTCAAAGGATTCACTTTATCCATATTAAAGTGTTTTAAGATCCTTTTTGTATAATTGAATTGATGCACAAATATTCCATAATGGAAATGCTCTATTTGGAGCCCAAGACAAAACTTAGTCTTTCCAAGATCTTTCATTTTGAACTCTTCTTTCATATGAGTTCGTGCATCATCAATCTCCTTTGGAGTTCCAATTATATTCAAGTCATCAACATATACAGCAATGATCATAAATCCAGAAGAAAATTTCTTAATGAATACACAAGGGCATATCGCATTGTTGATATATCCTTTACTCAACAAATATTCACTCAAGCGATTATACCACATGCGTCCGGATTTTTTTAATCCGTAAAGTGATCGCTGCAATTTGATCGCACATATTCCTTTAGGTTTTGAACTTAATGCTTCAGGCATTTTAAATCCTTCGGGGATTTTCATGTATATATCATTATCCAATGATCCATATAGATAGGCTGTCACAACATCCATTAAATACATTTCCAGATTTTTAAATGCTGCTAAACTCATTAAAAATCTGAATGTAATCGCATCCATAACCGGAGAATATATTTCTTCATAATCAATTCCCGGTCTCTGAGAAAATCCTTGGGCAACAAGTCGGGCTTTATATCTTGTTACCTCATTTTTATCATTTCTTTTCCGAACAAATACCCAGTTATGTCCAACGGGTTTGACATGTTCGGGCATTGTGACAATAGGTCCAAAAACTCTTCTTTTATTTAGGGATTTAATTCAGTTTCCATGGCCATTTTCGACTTCTCTCAATCAGGTCTTTGTTGGCATTCAGATATGGACCTTGGGTCTGGATCATCACTTTCAATTTCCTTGGATACAAAGAATGAGAAAATTCCATCATCATCTTTTATCTCATTTCTAACCCATAACTTTCTATTTTGGGTATAACTGATGGAAATCTCATATTTTTTGTATCATTTCCGTCTTCAGGACCTTTCTTTGTATCCGGCTCTTCATGAACCTTTTCATTTATTGTATCCGGTTCGTCAGGAACCTTTTCATTTATTGTATCCGGTTCTTCAGGAACCTTATCATTTGATTCTCCTAATTTCTTTTTCTTCCGGGGATTTGTATCTTTTGATCCCATCGGTCTCCCCCTTTTCAGCTGAACTTTAGGCTCATTAATTTTTCCATCAGTTTGTTCTTTCGGAACATCAATTCTTGATGGAACATTCACAGCATGTATATATGATTTTGTCACCCTTCGTGTATCAGTGAGCGCATCTGGTAGCTGGTTTGCCATATTTTGTCAATGTACAATTTTCTGAACTTCCAGTTCAAGTTGTTTTGTAAGAGGATCAAGGTGCAACAAGGACGGTGTGCACCATGTGACATCTTTTAGATTTTCTTTAATTCTTCCCCTTAATACTGGGAATTCTTCCTCATTGAAATGACAATCGGCAAAACGTGCCGTAAACATATCACCAGTTTGCGGTTCAAGATACCGAATTATACTGGGTGATGTATACCCGACATATATTCTCAATCTCCTTTGTGGTCCCATTTTTGTTCTTTGCGGTGGAGCTATAGGAACATAAACCGCACACCCAAAAACATGGAGATGGGATATATCTGGCTTCTGGCCAGAGCCTAATTGTAATGGGGAGTATTTATGGTATGCACTGGGCCGTATTTGAATCAGTGCTGCAACATGTAAGATTGCATGACCCCATACCGAAATTGGGAGCTTTGTTCTCAATATTAATGGTCTAGCAATAATTTGTAGCCGTTTAATTAAAGACTCAGCCATGCCATTTTGTGTATGAACATGCGGGACCGGATGTTCAACCTCAATTCCTAATGACATACAATAGTCATTGAAAGCTTGTGAAGTAAACTCACCAGCATTATCAAGTCTTACTTTCTTTATTGTATAATCAGGGAATTGTGCTCTCAACTTGATTATTTGGGCAATGAATTTTGCGAAAGCCGTATTTCATGTAGTCAATAGGCATACATGTGACCATCTGCTGGATGCGTCAATTAATACCATAAAATATTTAAACGGCCCGCATTGTGGGTGAATAGGCCCACATATATCCCCATGTATTCTCTCTAAGAATTCTGGAGATTCATTCCCAATTTTGGTTGGTGATGGCCGAGTTATTAGCTTTCCTTGAGAACAAGCATTACATGAAAATTCTCTCGATTGAAAAATCTTCTGGTTTTTCAATGGATGGCCATTTGAATTTTCCACAATTTTTCTCATCATGACTGAACCGGGATGCCCTAAACGTTCATGCCAGGCTTTAAACGTACTTGTAAACTTTGGGTTTACAGTAACATATGATTCAGCCATATATATCTTTGTGGAATATATTCTGGAGGATAAAGCTGGTAGCTTTTCTAATATACATTTCCTCTCTGGACTAACCGATGTAATGCAAAGGTATTCAATGCCCTTTTCACTCATAATTTCTATGTGATATCCATTTCTGCGGATATCTCTGAAGCTTAGCAAATTTCTTTAAGATTTTGGGGAATATAATGCATCATTTATTTCAATTATTGTTCCCCCTGACATTGAAAAACTGGCTCTACCAGAGCCCATGATAATCTTTGCATTACCAGATATAGTACTCACGCTTCCAGCGGAATTTTGTATTTTAAGGGAGGAGAAATACTTTTTATCTTTAAGTATTATGTGCACTGTAGCACTGTCTGCCACACATATATCTCCATCCTCAAATTTTGACATTTTCTGAATTTATAAACATTCATAAAAGACGTGTTAATATAACAAAACAAAAGGTTTATATTACAATAAAAACTTTCTTACAACAGAACATACTACAAATAAGCACTAGGCTTTCTAGGTCTTAATTTATTCTTCATTAAGATACAAATAATTATCATGTCATACAAACTTCTTCAGGAAGCTTTACTCGTTTTGACTATTGTTGATGGCTTCAGGATCAACTACATAGTTTGAAACATCGAGATGTGTATCATTATCTATACCATCGAAAGAAGGCCCTGATTCGCCATAGACGAAGTTGGTTTCCTTTTCCTTTTGAGATTTTTGATACAGATCGGCTAAATGTCCTTTCATGCCGCATCTGTAGCAAGCATCCTCATGCTGCTTCTTCGTTGCACGACCAACTTCGTTCCTTTTGAACCTTTTATTATTATTTCCTTCATTGTTGGAATCATAAGGACGAAATCTTCTTCCTTGTCCTCGCCCACGTCCACGNCTTGTCCTCGCCCATTTCCATGTACATATCCTCCTTGTCCACGACCACGATCATTTCCTCGACCGTGTTTGCCGTAATTTTTATAATTGGACGGCGCAACATTCGCTTCTGGGAATGAGGCCGATCCTGTCGGACGGGCTTGATGGTTTAACATCACATTTTCATTGTTTTGTTCTGCAACCAACATAACCTGCATTAATTTGGAATACTTCTTGTATCCGTTTGCTTGGTATTGTTGTTGTAGGACCACATTTCCATGATGAAATGTTTGGAGAGTCTTTTCGATCATATCAAAATCACTTATTGTTTCTCCACATAACATCATCCTGGAAGTGATTCCGTACAAAGCAAAATTATATTCAGCAACATTTTTAAAATTCTAAAACCAGAGGTTCAGCCACTCATGTCTAGCTTTTGGTAAGATCACGTATTTCTGGTGATCGAACCTTTCTTTGAGGTCTTGCGAAAAATCTGCAGGATCTTCTGTTGTGATGTATTCATCTTGTAAACCATCATGGATATGGTGGGTTAAAAAGTTGGTGGCGTTTGCCTTATCTATTTCTGAAGTCGTTTTCGACTTATCGATGGTGACATGGAGCCCTTTTCCTTTCAAATGCCTCTTTGCTGAGACTGCCCATCTCATATAATTATTTCCAGAGATGTCAAGGACAGCCATCTCGAGTTTTGCCAAGTTTGACATGATAACTGTAAAACTCAACAGTTTAAATAAAGCGTAAATTTAATCGGTTTAAAATTCCAATTCAAATAATATAATAATATTGTTTATTTAAAATCTAACCATTTATATTAAGTGATTATAAACATCATAATTAAGAATTTATTTAATTTGTTTTAAAACTCTCTGGCATAAGAAAAATAATTACTAGAAATATAGAAAAATAAAACAACAACTATATAAAATTCTTCATGACCGTTGGTGAATATTTAATTATAAATCAATCATAAATTTAATCACCAATTTTAAATATCTATTTTAAAAGTCAAGGTTAAATTCATAAATATAACATGAAATAAATTAGTATATAATTATGGTGATAGTCATGATTTAACAGAACAACAAAATAAAAGATTTATCTTCTGGACAAAGTTTTATTATACGGTTCTTCTAGAACGTTCTTATGTTTTCTAGACATTTTTATTTCATATATTTTATTTCAATATAGTTCTTCAGGAACTTTGTTAGTAAATGTCTTCAAGACATTAATTATAATGATCTGAGGAGGCAGAGCCTACCGTATGATCATTAGGATATAACATTAATATCATAAATAAATGAATATAAACATAATTTGAAACATTACCTTCACTATACCTTAAATGTTATGATCGGATGGATACTCGGTTATTTTTCGGAACAGAACTTATTCGTGCTGATAACGTGTTATAGATTATGATATATAATATATGTATATATGTCTGTTTGATTGATTGGGGAGATGATAATTAAAGGAGAGGGGCTAGAGACTTCTGAAGCCTATTATATTTTATAACTAAGGTGGGAAGGAATGAAGTAATGTGAGAGAAGGAGTGATCGTATGTTTATGAGAGAGAAAGAGTGTGAACATAAATTTTTTATTACTTCTCATTTTCACTTGTTACATCACCTCCTCTTTATATAGAGGAAAGTTCACCGACATAGCAAGATTTTTACAAAAATATTAAAATATAATGGATACTTATCCATAACAAAACTTAAATACAAGGTTTTTTTATTTGTAAGAAATATTTATTACATGGATGTGTATGAATTTAAAAAAAAAAAATATTTTTCATAAAATACAGGTCACAAGAAAGTAATAGATTTACAAATGCAACTATGACCAATGCTTCTGAAATTCCAAGTCATCTTCAAGAGAATCTGCTTCCTATGCCTTTGTATGAAACTAACTAACACCAAGTCACACCAAGTCCTTTTTATATTGTAGCAAAAATCATTAATTGATGCAGGACACAAGGAGACCGATCATTATCTCACCAGCCTCATTTCTCAAATAACAATCATTCAAACACCACCATCGCAAATGCTACAACAACTTCTCAAGATCTAATTGTAAGTAGTACATATCAATACATATATAATGAAAAGCCTGGACTATGTATAACAACATATATAAGTTCGGATGCAGAATCAAGAACAACCTTTTTGGGGTCTTAACTCTTCAAATATGTACACTATTTGAGTTTTTTTTCATATTATATCTACCAATTTTATATGTTTATAGTCCTTTATTTAAATGACGTAGCAGATATTTTTATCGATAAAGAACCATAATTTCTACAGTTGGAATCAAAGAATGGTGGCGAATGCTGGACGTTCTGGAGACATAATTTACAACATTCCCGTTTCAAATATGTATTGATACTTAATGCAATATTTTGTTCTCTTATTTTAATAACCTTAACATATAAATTTAAATTATATTCATAAAAATACAGGCCACAAGATAACTTGACTTATCCATCATATCAATATGTCCCTCAAACTGCATCTTCTATGAATTTCTGCAACCGCTGCAATCTGTTTTAAGTTACGGCCAAAATTCTAGTCACTTGATGCAAAATATTCCCATTCAAAATAGGTAAAAAAAACTTAAATGCATGACATTTTTGGCGACATAATTCTCAACAGTCCCATTTCAAATATGTATTAATACTCAATGCAAGATTTTGTTCTCTTATTTTTATAGCCCTAACATAAAAATTCTAGTTACATTCATAAAATATAGGTCACAAGATAATTTGACTTATCCGTCATACCAATATGCCTCACAAACTTCATCTTCTAGGAATGATCTGCAACCGCCGCAATCTGTTTTAGGTTACGGACAAAATTCTAGTCACTTGATGCAGAATATTCCCATTCAAAATAGGTAAAAAAAGACTTAGATGCAATATTTTAAATATATTACACTGATGTATGAGTTTTAAATACAAAATTTTCTTCCATTAAATACAGGTTACAAGATTATTTGACATGTCAATCATTACAAAAGTTACTCCAACCGTCGTCACTGGTTTCAGCTGATGGAGAATATAAACCCGTCTCAACAAGGTTAGTAAAAAAATTATGTTTAGGTATATAATAATTTATTTTATTATATATTGGATGCAACACTACAAAGATAACCAATAGAGAAAAAGATCGATATTATATTTTGTGTACATGTTTATGTATGGGTTGCAACTGGATGTACTATTAGAGTACCAAATCTCAGAGTAATTATAGATTACTAAGAGTAATTATAGATTACTCTGAATTATGCTAAATTTACACTAATTGTTAAAATATCAGATTTAGAAAAAACTGTGTGGAGTCCATCTAATAGAGGAATAAAATCAGTATTTCTCTAAGATTTATTCCCCTGTAAAAGAAAAGAGGAATGGTATTACGCTGAATTTTTTTTTTATTCCTCTAACCACTATTATTCCATTCTTTTTTTTCCACTCAATTATTATTCTTTATTCCTCTGTGTTACAACCACTTCCAACCTTTGTGTACATATATATTTTGTTATTAACATAACTAAATCTTATTTATAATTACTAGAACAGTTTTGTATAACACTGATTTTTTAATTCATGTACATATTTTTACCTATTCACAATTGTATATCAACATTATTATGCAATCACTTTTGTTTATTATGTTCAAATTATGCAGGACAAATCGTTTGCAAAATCAATTAACACATACGTGTAGGGAAATCTGACATATCCTAACCACTTAGGGACTATCAGGTTTCC
>OVAP01003820.1:0-15802 GCA_900406295.1 Aurinia saxatilis
AGAAGTTAAACCCAAATTACTGAAGGAGTATCCAGAAGCCCACAAGACATGGAGGCCCAATCGATCGGACCAGAGGCTTACCAATTGATTGAAACCCAATAATTCAAGGAAGCTTCGAGAACAAGTTCAGATATATACCGTTGCATTCGGGGAGATATCACTATATGTTGGAGATAATCACAGAAGATAAATAATATTCAGAAAATGCATTTCTGGATTTGACCGACCGATTGCAATAACGGCAACCGATCGATTCAGAGAGGATAATCATAAATATTTGGATTCCTATCCAAATCTTCCTCCTGATTCTTCTCGACCCTCTACTCGACTCTCTCCCCTATAAATACAGAAGACTGAAGTCCGAGAGAAACATCAGAAATCTCTTTAAAGCCTCCAGGCGTCCAAGCTTATAGTTTATCAGTTTTTACCAGTTTCTTCGTTTCATTTATTTTGATCATTGCTTCAAGGAAGAAGTCCAATCTCTGCATTTCCAGAGAAGCTACCCTTTTAATACAAGTAATTTTCATTATGTTTATGTATACTTTTGCTATGTCTGAGTAGTCTTTTAGTTATGAATAGAGTTTTGCTAGGAGGAATCATGGTTTGGTATATAGGCAATATGATTATGTAATGAGTAGTTTATAGGCTTACTTTCATATCAGTACTTAGTTCAAATGATAGGATAAATCTGCTACTAATACACCACTTAGAGTAAGAGATCCAAAACTTGATAGTGAAAGTTTTACTATTTATAGTTTGGCAGGATTTGATTTCTTGAACTTAATGCGTAGGTTGATTGGTTGATCAGGCCATAGGTTCTCTTTCTCAAAGGATATATGTTAGAGTTAACTCGGATACCAATTGAACTATACTAGCTAAGTTTGACCATAAGGATAGTTAGTTATTAGTGAAATCAACTATATAGCCTAAACTAGGAATAACATAATTACTACCCTGAATAATTCAAACCGTGATCCTCTGATACATTACCTGACTTCCTAACGCCTTTTAATATTGAATTTTCTCACGTTTATTTTGTCTTAGCATTTTCAGGTATTGCTATTGTGTGACTCTTCTCTCTGTGGATACGATCCCTAAGTACTACTGTGAGATCTGTGCGCTTGCAGGAAATATTTTGGGCGAAAACTAGTCCCCACCAAGTTTTTTGGTACCGTTGTCGGGGAGAAACAATGACCACTAGCATAACAATTAAACTCCAGTCTAAGCTTATTTATTTTCTTAATTTTTATTCCCTTTTATTTTAATCATTTTTTTTAATTGTCTCTTGTTTCAGATGAAAAAGAAAAAGAAAAAAGTGATGGATGAATCAGTTTCCGTTGCTGATCTTCAACACCTCTACAAAGATGGATCTTCACCAATCCTTGGGGATGTGATTATTTATCTATGGAACCAAGAGATGGGGGAGAACTTAAAAAATTCTGGAGAAGCGTCTAGGCTTGAAAAGCTTGATCTTGAATTCAGGAGCATCTTCGATGTTCGATCCAAGAAGCCACCTTTTTCTAACTCCAGCCTTGAAGAAAAGCAAGAAGGGAAAGTACTGGACAATGAAAAAGTCATGGAAGACATCCACGAAATTCGTCATGATAACATAGTCGAAGAAAACTTTCAAAATAAGCTTCATTTGGAATCATCTACTAATGAAGATTTATCTTATGAGTTCTGTTATATAGGTTTGGAAGGTTGTTTTGCTCTCAACTACAACACACCAGAACCTCAAACGAATGAAGGAAATGTCTCATTTGATCGATCTAAGACATTAACCGATCGAATGGAGAACAACGAAGAACAATTTGAAGATATCCAAATTTCTTCTAATTTGGAAACCACAGACAAGAGGTATCCCCCTTTCAATTTAAACCTAACATTATAAGTTTCTCTTTTTGTAAAAACAACAATGATTCCGAGCTCGAAGAATCGAAACCGGAGCCTAAAGAAAGGCTTCATGACATACTCAGTAAACTTCGAGATGCTTTCAACAGAGGAATATATGATGATGCACCTATTGATATCTACGATGGAGATCCTGCTTTCAACAATGGAGATCCTGATTTTGTGAAAAACAGGGAGCATGCTCATATCCAAGTCACTGGAAATGAAAATCCATTAGAAATAATCGATGAAAACATGTATTCTCTTACGAAACATTCTAACAAAGAATCCTCTTCTAGCTGTTTTGGCCTAGGTGTTGAAACTGATCACGAGCCATGTGGGTCTGAAGATGAAAGCCATAAGGTGTTTCACAAAGCAAGACATAAAAAATCAAAGACGGAACTTGAGCTTAAAGAACATGTCCTACAAGGTGAAAATGAACCCATCAAAATTTTTGATGGAGATCCCCACATTACAGGTTATGAAGTTAATTGTTTTCCTAAATAGTCATTTAAAAGTGGTATTGATTTTATATTTTTGACAAATGCTTTTGTATCTAATGAGAATTTAAATGTCAAAGATCATTTCAAGATGCATACCATGTTTTCTTTAAGTCTTTTTCCAGAAACGTTTGTCCATTTTCTATGGGCAGCTGTGTATTTCTCTGCATGCTCGGCTTTTCGCACAAACATGACAATAATTAGAGGCGCATTGGCTCAACGTTTCGATTCTTTCGATTAACATGGTGTCAAGAAGTCGAGCTAACAGACTTTAAACAAAAGCGCTGAGTGGGAGGCAACCCACTGATATGTCTTAGATTAAGTTTACTTTTAATGCATTTGTTCTTGTCTAAGGAAATATGATTCAAGGATTCAAACACGAGGATGAAGAATCGATCGATCGCCTTAAACAGCAATCGATCGATCGTTTGGAGTTCATACGCTCATTTTTACTTTTTCCATGGAAAACTAGAGGCCACTGATTCGAATCAACTGGTGATCCAGGAGAATGCTTCGTACTTCAACAGTAATCGAGAGAGAGTAAAAAATCATGAGAATCACGCTGTGATTCGATCGACTGATGGCTGCATCGATAGATGAAGACCTAGAGAGATGAACACTTCCTCATTTTAACACGGCAGATGATGATATATTGTTGTCGTCTGGTACAAATCCTCTACTATTCCTGTAAAGTCCTTTCAATTCCAATAAGACAAAGAAGGTCACTCGATACACTTGAGGACGACGAGGTAACCATTTTCCATCTCTATTTCAATCCATTTCAATTCCCATTTTGCTCTCACAGCTTGTCAACATCGGGGACGATGTTATTCAAGTCTGGGGGGGTATTCCTCGTTATCCAACTCGTTTGTTTCTTTTGACGTACTTTTACACCCATTTTTTAAAAAATTATCGAGTCAAAAGTGTTTTATTGAGTCAATCCAGGTCTGGAACAAAGACCTTACTCACAACTAGAACGACGGCCTAGTGACCATTTTTACAAGACTGTCCCGAGGCACTCATTTCAGAAACCACATACTCAAGCTTCCCCAGCACATCTCAGTTTGCACGTACTTTAATAATTCTGATTTCTAAGTCTATTTTACTTTGACCTAAACCGGAATTTAAATCTTTCTTGCTGGAGGTATTAGACTAGGGAAAACAAATCCATTCAGGACTTCTTATCCACTTTACCACTCTCTTGCTGATCATGAATTGTCAAGTTATCTTAAGTTGCTACCACACCCATAAACCTAACCTCTTTTCAAACCCCATGCAGTTTCTTTTTCTTTCTTGTCTTATATGCAGTATGTGTAAAACGGCCGGAGAGATGGGACCAACGTAGTTTTCCAATCATTCGTGAAGACTGGCGAAAAAACATGCTACGCTCTTAATACATGCATGGAGATTCAAAGAAAAGGTGTCAAGGCTGATTTTCCTGGTAACATTCCATCATAATCAAGGTAAAATTCGTGCCTTGCTCCTTACGGTGAAAGCTTCATTGTAAAAAAAAAAAAAAAAGTTAGAAGCTTTATGATCCATACTTGTAGAAAAAAGGCCAGGAAAATCAGGGATCAAAAGGAAGAAAGGTGGAAAAGGTTTAAAGGAGTCCGAGGATTCAAGAAAACTTTAGATTCCTCTGAAGAATCTAAGTCTGGGGGGAGGAACAAGCCGAGCTAAGGAGAGATTGATTGGGAAACTGTGCCATCAAGCGGCCCGATCTCTCTTGCTTTTTTGCAAACATATCGCATTTCTCTTGAGTATGGTAAACCCTAAACACACTAGTCTCACCTATAAATAATAGTCCCCTCTCATTAAACACCTAGCCTGTTTTACCTAGCTAATATTTTCTAATAAGAAAGCTCACGCAAAAATAAATGAATGTAGAGAGTCATAATTTTGGTACCTTTAGGGTATCTGCAAGTTGAGATTCATGTTGGACCAGTTGGGAGAGTTGTGGTGGGAGTATGAGATGAGAACTTTTGGCAGGATTGTCAAGATTAGGCCTGGGCAAATTATCCGGATCCGAAATACCGAACCAAAACCGATCCAAAAATGGACCCGAACCCGAATCCGAACCTATAAAATATCCGAACGGGTGCTAAACTTATATATCCGAAAAACCGAACCCGTACCCGAACCGAACCGATACCCTAACGGGTACCCGGAAATATCCAAAATACAATTTTTTGCCTATAATATTAACAATATTTAAAGTTAATATAACTAATTTATCCAAAATTACAATTATAAATATGAAAATATCAGTTGTTTTAAAATCAAAATAATTGACATATCCAAAATAACCAAAATATACAAATTTATTAGTTATACTTATCAAAATTTAACAAAACTTTATTCAAATTACCATTTTTTTATTTTATTTATAATTAATTTCGGGTCTCCTAATCCGAACCGAACCCGAGTGATACCGAACCGAACCTGACCAAAACCTACAAAATACCCGAACGGGTGCTATACCCCTTTACCGAAATATCCGAAAACCCAAAAAACCCGAACCGAACCCGAACGGGTATCCGAACGTCCACCCCTAGTCGAGATGACCATCACGAAGTTGTGCCTCTAAGTTATGGTACAAGTAAGCGAGTTCCTAACTTTTCAAACTTTTTTCCCTTCTTAGCATGTGTTTGTTCGAGGACGAACAAAGCTAAGTTTGGGGGATTTGATAGTGATGATATTTTACCTCTTTTTTATATGATTTTTCTGTGTTTTTATCAAAGAAACTATTTGATTTGAAACATAAACTACTGGATTTCACATTTTTCTGTTTGCAAAGCGTTTTTGTGGAAACAATGCATTTTAGGTTGCAAAATGGCATTTTCTACCAAATCCAACAAGTCAACATCAAAAGTCCAGGCCCGGATGAAGGAGATCTTCATTTTGGAATGAAGTGAGGAGTTAGGAAAATTAAGCCACGTGAGTTAGCTTTCACATGGGCTTAGAATCGTGTCATTATTCCTCAGGAGTAAGAAGTTAAGCCAAAATTACTGAAAGAGTATCCCGAAGCCCACAAGACATGAAGGCCCAATCGATTGGACCAGAGGCCCACCGATCGATCGAAGCCCAATAATTCAATGAAGCTTTAAGAACAAGTTCAGATATATACCGTTGCATTCGGGGATATATCAGTATATGTTGGAGATAATCACAGAAGATACAAAATATTCAGAAAATGCATTTTTGGATTTGACCGATTGATTACAATAATGACGACCGAACGATTCAGAGAGGATAATCACAAATATTTAGATTCCTATCCAAATTTTTCTCATGATTCTTCTCGGCGCTCTACTCTACCCTCTCCCATATAAATACAGAAGACTGAAGTCCGAGAAAAACATCAAAAATCTCTCTAAAGCTTCCAGGTGTCCGGGTTAATAGTTTATCAGTTTTTACCAGTTTCAGTTTTTACCAATTTTCATATGTTTATGTCTACTTTTGTTATGTCTGAGTAGTCTTTTAGCTAGGAATAATGTTTTGCTAGGAGGAATCATGGTTTGGTAGATCGGCAATAGGATTATGTAATGAGTAGTTTATAAGCTTACTTTCATATCAGTACTTAATTCAAATGATAGGATAAATCTGCTACTAATACACCACTTAGAGTGAGAGATCCATAACTTGATAGTGAAAGTTTTACTATTTATAGTTTAGTAGGATTTGATTTCTTGAACTTAATGTCTAGATTGATTGGTTGATCAGCCCATAGGTTCTCTTTCTGAAAGGATATATGTTAGAGTTAACTCGGATACCAATTGAACTAGACTAGCTAAGCCTGACCATAAGGATAGTTAGTTATTAGTGATTTCAACAATATAGCCAAAACTATGAATTACATAATTACTACCCTGAATAATTCAAACCATGATCCTCTGATGCATTACCTGACTTCCTAACGCCTTTAAATATTTAATTTTCTCACGTTTATTTTTTCTTAGCATTTCAGGCATTGATCGATCGACCACATATTCTTCCATCGACCAAAAGGTGTTATAAACGATTAATCAGTTCATACGACCGATCGATCGTTACCCAAAAACCCATTTCATTTTACTGCTTAGCTCGAGTGAAGTTGGACATGCTACTATGTGACTCTGCTCTCCGTGGATACGATCCCTGAGTATTACTGCGATACCTGTGCGCTTACAGGAAATATTTTGGGCGAAAACTAATCCCCATCAGATATGGAGTCTCATTGGTGCAAACCCAATACGGTTTTCGCTGTATGAGTTTGAACATCTCACTTGTCTGAATTGTGAATATGTTAATGATGGGCAGAGGATGTGGAGGTCACTGATGAGATGAGAGATTTCTGGATGAAGCTTGGAGTGCATGTTGAGACGGGACCAAGTGTTGAGGCTTTGACCATAACATGTTCTAAATGTAAATCATGGTCTAAGGAGGAGCGGATCAGGCTTGGCTACTTAGCCATCTTAGTCGGGTACATTGTAGCACACAAATCTGTCATGCCACACCGGTTCACTTGGCCAGGTTATTTTTGAATTTTTTGTTTATGTTTTTTGTGAAGCCTTAACTGTATGTATAGTTAATGGTTCTGAATATATATGTTTCCAAACCTGGCCAGGTTGGTGATGGATCTACAGGCATTCGAGAACTACCCATGGGGTAGAGTGGCCTTCAAGAAACTGATTGCTTCGGTGAAGCAAGCGGACGTCTCTAAGACTTACCTAATTCATGGGTTTATTGAAGTGCTTCAGATCTGGGCGTATACTGCCATGCGTGAGTATGGAGCTTCACATGGTAGGCCTTTTCATCGTAATACTACTCCACCACTTCTAGCGTATAAAGGGGCTAAAGGCAAAAAAAACATGAGGAAATTTATGCTAATATAGGTTAGATTGAGTAAAAATTGTATTTCATTATATTATGAGATTGAGGAAAAATATGCTAAAATATGGTATTATATTTATTTGCAGACCCGTTTCAGCAACATGATTGTTAAGGAGAGCACTGATGAAATGTATCCGTATTGGCCTGATGATACCAGCACTAATGAAAGGGTTCACAATATTCTTAGAGCTTTTTCAAAGAGTTTAGTATGGGTCCATGGAAGTGGAATGAAAGTGACTGGGAAGTGAGGTATCAAACCGAAACCGGAGTGTTGCTCTGTTGATATGTTGAACACAAGGTCAGATGAGAGTACTCTTAAGAGATCCCGTCCCTCAACATCTTCTAATATGGAGGAAGGTATTGCTGGTGGTGAGAACTTCATTGATTCCATGAAGCGTTTCTTCGAGGGGTGTTGCGGAGATTTATCTCAGCAGATTCATGAAGGATTTCTTAGGTGTGACAAGAACTTTGATCTGCTGACCAAGAGGGTCAGAGTTGTTGAGCATGAGGTTGCCATGCTGAAAGATGGCAAGGCTAAGGCAGATACCATAGTAGGGGAAGAGGATGAGCAGGTCAAGTCCAATGAAGAGGATGCTGAGCGAAGGGAGAGAGACACGTACAGAGACATGAATGGCTCGGACCCTCCTCAGGCTGCAAAACCCGTCCGGTTTAGTTCTGAACCCATTCTGGAACCTATTATTAACTTTGGAAAATCTAAGGCACCTACTAGAAAACCTCCACCTGCTAGAAAACCTGCACCTGCTAGAAAACCTAAAACCAGGAATGATGAAAAGATAAAGTAGTGCTTGTGTTTTTTGTTGTATAAAAAATTTTGTGTTGTTGAACTCATGTTATATGTTGTAACTAAAAACCCTAGAACCTGCTGAAAAAGCTTTTGTGTAAAATGTATGTTTGGATTTCTTATATATCATGGCTTATCTGATAATTTCTCTTGATTTTTATAGTTTGCGTTTTATATAAGAATGTTTGTTTATATTTCAAAGGTTCCAAAGGTTGAAGTTGTTTCTGAGAGTGTTAATGGCGGACAAGAAGTGAATGTTGAGTATATTGGAAACAAGGATTTCTGTCTTGAGGAGGAGTTGGTGAAGAGTTTTAAAAAAACAAGAAATCAGTAAGCAGGGAGCATTGAACGTGGTCCATGGCAGGAGTGAGAGGCGAAGGCGGTTTTCGCCAACACAACATGATCCGTTTGTGGGAAACAGCACAGTTAAGGGATTAATTCCAAATGGAAACCAAAGAGTAGGTGGATATGATCCTTTCGAACCTGTAGACAAGAAGAAGTCGAAGGTGCTAGTAGATTGGTGAAACAGTCTAGGTAACATGTCTTAAGACTTAACCCTTAAGTTGATTTTGTTGTGTTACTCATGTTATCAATTTGTTGTGTTCCTCATGTTATCAATTTGTTGCAATGAATATAAAAAAAGAAGAAGAGTAAACGATCTCCAGTTGAGTGTTATGACACGTTGCGGAGTCCACAGAAATGGCTAATGGACACGGTAAAAACTTCTTCCAGACTTATATATTACACACTTATCATACACTTTTTGCAAACTTACAACTCTTTTACTTCTTTCGGTCTACACTTACCATACACTTTTTGCAGCATCGTGATGCTTTTCTGCAGATGATGTGGAGCCGTTAATTGAAGCATCTGAATGGTTCCGATCGGATCATCTTTGCTTCCTTGATACTTTGTTTAGGTCCTTCTGGACAGAAAAGTACCGATTCTTTGCCGAATCTGCACCAAATCTTGATGGTACTGGTAAAATGTTACCCGCTGATGCGTTTGACTACTACATAGATACAACACCTAAACACATGCCGAATAACAAGACTTGGGTGCTCGAGGTGGATGATATATATGTGCCTTTAAACATAACCAAGTATCATTGGGTGGCTTTATGGATATCATTGCCGAGGAGACATGTTGTCATTTTGGACAATTTTGTGGTTCATGCAAGGGATGGAGACATAGTCAGGGTTGTTGAGCCGATTGTGGTGATGCTCCCTCACTTACCCCATACGTTTTCACACGATGCTGCACTTGAGCTTTTCACGTTTGAGAGATTTTGTGGAGGATACGTGCCTGAAAACATCAAAAGTGGTGATTGCGGTGTCTATTGCTTGAAGTATCTGGAATGTCATGCACTTGGCATGACATTCCCTCCGGAGTTGTGCGTCAACAACATTAGATGTATTAGGGATAAGATTGCGACTGAGGTCTTCAAGGAGACAAAAGCGAAGGGTAAGGAAAACCGGAATTGGGACATGTTGGACCTTTATGAGAGTAACTGAGTTTGATCCTGGGTTGGTTAGGAACTGATCTGAACGGTATTAGGAGAGAACTTTTTTGGACCTTTTGTTTTAGACCCGTTGATAGGTGCAGAATGTTTTATAGTAACCTATCAATATTATGTGTTGGATTAATTGTGTTGTTGTAACCTATTAATCATATTAATCAACAATAAATTTTGGCTAAAAAGTTTTTTTTATAACTACTACCCTACCAAGCACTACTAGATCATCATACATCTTAAAATAAAATAACTACTACCAAACACTACATAATACTTGCTTACTACAGAATTGGAGTTTATTTCATAACATGTGATTCAATACTACAACAGACTTATCTAGCAATCTACCACGATAACTTGTTGCAGAAGGTACTTGATAACTTGTCCAGGAAGAAAGGCTACATCCCGTATCTCATCAATCACCATCATCTCACATCTTCTATTTGAATTGAATGAAAGAAGAAGGTTAATTAAATTCATAAAGCCTACATATTATGATGAGCTAAACTTACACATCGAGGTCGAGTGTGTCCCGGTTGCTTGCATTTCGAGCAATTTAGTGCTTGTGTAATTTTCGAGGCTTGTTGGCTCTCCTCCTTGACATCTCTAGCCAAGTTTGCCATCTCGACTTCTTCTTCCTCCCGGGAGCAGGTTTGACGAGTGAGGGCGCATTGGGACATCTTCGGCATTGGTTTCCCCGTCTATGGGATAGATGTTACCCAAGTATGTCGCATATAGATAGTTTCTTGCATACAACGTCTCTACGAAGGTAGACATAGGCACCTTAACATTGGTTTCAGCTGCAATCGCATGTGTGCATGGTATTTTCTCAACTTGAAACATTCTACAAGAACATGTTCTACGTTCTAATCGACCATACAAGCGCGTGTTCCATGACCCCTCACAAAAAAACGCCACGCGTCTATGCGTTCTACCGTCATCCTTTCCGCGTAATCATTCCGAATCGCCAACAATGTCTTAACTCCCCGACTATGGAGTGTTGTTAGACTCAAAGCATTTTCCCGTTTTTTATACATCCACATCCCTATCTTTTCTCTAATAAACTCCAAATGAAACGTGATGGGAAATCCTTTGGCTACTTTAGCGCGGAATTGATGGATTCCGCAATGTTGCTCGTCTTTATATTGTATCTATCTCCCGGAAAGTGAACTCGTGACCACAACTTTGGGTCCGCTTCCTCCAAATATGTCACGAGGGCTGGTTTAACATCCCTTATGGCATCCATGTAGCGGTTTTAATCGGTGACCGTGTAAGCATATGCGGCACCTTTGACCAAGTACATGATCTCCTTCCCTCGGAATCTCGATATGATGTTTTATTGTAGATGATAGTAACAAATCCCTCGAGTGGCCCAAGGCAAAACCTTATGACAAGGGTGAAAACCTTAGTCAAGATAAATTCCTTGACTACCTATCAATGTAGTATAGCTAAGGGTTGAATCCACAAATCTCAAAGTTTGCACTATAGTCTAATAAATTATTTAACTTAGCTAAGATAATAAAAAAAGGGGGGGTTTTGTATTCTAATTTTTCTACGGCTTAATCTCAATAAATAAAAAGGCGTTAGACCTAGGAAAAATCTTAGGAATTGTGAACAAATAGTAAACATCTACTTGGTTTTAATTAAGAACAATCCTTGACTCAAACATAAACATAGAATTGATCCACTTTCGTGGCATCACTCACTTTCCTAAGAAATATAGATATCTAAACTCTCGCATGAATCTAGAATTTGCTAAGAAGCACTAAGAACGGGTTTGATAAGTCTACAATTTGCCTTAACATCAGCTTTCGTTGGCTAAGGACAAATTGCTCATCTATTGTAGATCTAGCAACCTAAAACACTTTTGGTGATTAGATTAAACTTATTAATATAAACTAGGTGATCAATCTAGTCTAAGCATCATGACTAACAATAGATGAAGAAATCAATAAACTAACATATTTGTGTCTAGCCATTTAAATCACAAAACCATAGAGATCCCTAAATCTAACTATAAAACTACTCAAACATAATTGAAAAACACAAAAACATAACTATAAACATAAAAATAACTGAAATAAAACTTGTATTGAAATGAAATGGAATATATAACGGATAAGAAAACTTCTCCACAAATATGATGAAAAATCTTGAATCCAAATATCAAAATAATAAAGCAAAAAAATAACGAAATGAAGAACAAAAATGAAGAACAAAAAGGGAAGAGAAAAATGTGAAATGAACAATGGAATTAAATTAAAGAGAAAGCTTATTGTGGCTGAAAGGAAATCTCAGGACTGATTTATGGATCCAATTTTCGTCCAAGAGAATTGAGGAGTGATTGGAGCAAATCACGTGATTGACAACTTTCCAACTTTGGCATTCGGATGGAAATACATATCTTCAGTAAAATAGTCATATCTTCTTAACCGCTAATCAGAATGACTTAAAACCACTGCCAAAATGAAGCTAACTCAATTTTCTATCTCTTGTCAAAATTTGAGATTTAAATTCCTACGGAAAAGCCTTCATATCACACGGTCTGTAAGGTACTTAAGAATGGTTCTGCATTGTCATTTCACTTGTTTGCCTCTTTTTGCCTCAAATCTTTATTTTAAAGCTTCAGTCCATACTCCAATGCATTAAGCACCTGTTAAGACTCTAAAAAAAAACCAAAAGACTCGAAAAACAAAGGAAAATCAAGTGTTAAAAGATGTAAAAAATCGGAATATATCACCTTATCACACGCTTTTGCTATAGAGGAATGGCGGTCACTCACTATATGGTCATAGGATATTCTTTCGAAAAACACTTCTGCAAGTTGTTAAAAAACCATTCCCATGACACATCGCATTCCGAATCTAAAATACCAAAGGCAAATGGAAATATTTGGAAGTTAGCATCTTGCCCGGCCGTCACTAGCAACACACCTTCATACTTCCCATTAAGATGAGTCCCATCCACTACAATAACTCGTCTTATATTCCAAAAACCGGCTATCGAAGCGGCAAAGGAAAGAAAGATATATTTGAATCGATTCTCCTCGTCACGTACAAGCGCGGTGACACTTCCGGGATTGGCTCTCTCAATAAGTTGCAAATAAGACGGAAGCTTACAATATCCTTCCTCCGCCGTTTCTCTCACTAATTCTTGTGCAAAAATCTTAGCTCTATAAGAAGATGAGTAGTCCATCTTCAAACCAAACATGTTCCCCATGGAGACTTGGATATGCTTTGGGACAATTCCATCGACAATTTCAAAATGATCGATAAAATGCCAAGGCAAACTTTGCGGTAAATTGATGGCTCCTCTAAGGTACATGTATGGACTTTCACATATTTTGTCACAAAAAACTTGTTTGCCTCGTTGGTCACAATCTCTCTAAGCCTCCATGAACATCCTTTCACACGACACTTTGACACAAACAACTCCGGTCTCGACTTATACACCTTGAATGCGAATTTTTCCATCAACGCTGTATTTCGCAACTCCATTTTAAGATCTTCCTTGCTACAAAAACTCTTTCCGACGTGGATCTTATCGGACGAATTTCCATAGAATCCTCCCATGCGTGTAAACCCAACATCAAAACGTCCATCATAATCATACAGTTCATCCTCATCATTCAATCTCCCGTACACACCATAGTCCACATCCGAGTCGCGAATCTCATCTTTGACAACATTCATGCCTTCCACCACGCCTTCCTCGTCTTTAACGTCATTCAACTCATCAACATATTCATCCACGTCGTCGTCTTCAGCTTCATATTCATCTTCATCGTCATCTCCCTCTTCATCTCCATCTCCATCATAAGGTTTCGACTCGTGTCGAGTGGAAACGCAAAGACGTACAACATGCGATTGACTTCACTTCATCAAGTTACACACTTGTCTATCATTGGAGAAACAATTAGGAGGTATATCCATAGGCATTTGCTTGAGCATCACATCCGGTAAAGGATAAGATAGATCAACAATCTCACTTTTCTTGGAGAGGTTGTAATCTTCTTGTGCCATTCCAACAAGCTCACCATATGTCCAACCATCTTCCAAGAAGAACATTCTCCCTCCGTTCGACTTATCAACCTCAAAATGCCAAGAAACGTCTCTCAGAACTCATTCCCCGAAAACAACCGGTACGTGAACCATTCTCAGTAGTTAAAACAACAAAAATACAACATTAGAGTACTAATTGTACGCTAGTTAACTCAAAAGAGAAGAAAAATTATTAAAAATAGAATATTGTGAATGAACATGTAAAAATCATTCACAAGCATTTTTAGTATGTAAAGAAGGTTTAATATATATATATATATATATCATTTATCATAAATATGATATAAATGCGTTTTAAAGGTACAGACTGCAATTGTAGTCTACAGGTGGCAGGCAGACTACACATGCAATCTAATCTCTATTTAATTAACTGAAAATCAAAACAATACGATTAAAGCCAAAATATATTGAATTAATATACAAAACTCATAAAGAAGGTGGTTTAATATCTATATAACGTTTAAAAAATAAAAATTATAAGAAACTAATTATACATATGATATAAATTCCGTTTTTATGATTCAGACTTCATGTGTAGTCTGCAGAGGCAGACTACATACGAAATCTGCGTGTATTAGCTAATTTACTCAAAACACAAGAAAATATATTAAAATTCGAATACAACCAATTAACATGTCAAATTCCTACACAATCTGACTATATATCTAAAGAAGGTTAATAAAATATAAAATTATAAAAATTTGTTATATAATGTGATATAAATGCGTTTTAAGTTTCAGACTTCATATGCAGTCTGCACACTGTAGACTTCATATGTAGTCTGCTAGTGTAGACTACGTATAGAGTATGTGGGCGTAGGTTACTTTTGCAATTAAAGGAAATTCTACGGACTACAGCTGAAGTCTATAACGTAGTTTGTAATTACAGGAAATTCTACAGATTACAGCTGAAGTCCATAACGTAGTCTACGCCCACAGACTTCATACGTAGTCTACACCAGCAGACTGCATATGAAGTCTGAAACCTAAAACGCATTATTAGTGGACTACTTTTGAAGTCTGCGCAAGTTTTTTTTGTTTTCAAAAGAAAAGAGACAGACTTCACCTGTAGTTTACTAACAAAATTTGCAATTACAATTGTGTACCCCACGTGTACACGCAGACTTCAAACGAAGTCTGCTCTCGCAAAAATCAACAAAAATCAAAAGAAAACTCACCAAATCGCGTTTTGAGCAGCATTGGCTGCAAATTGCGACGAGGCTGAGCTTTGTTGAGTACACCGCCGATTTTGGTCACCACGTTCGCCGGAAAAGTCGATCTATTCGCCGGAAACTATGAAAATCAATTTTATGGAGGTTTTTGGAATGAGTTTTTGTTTCAGATTGTGAATGAGTGGTTGTTTTATGGTGTATATGCACACTAATACTTCAATTTTGGGTGGGTAGAGCCATAAAGCTTCAGTTGAGTTTGGTAATGGTGATTGAAAAATTGAAGAGAATGACATTCTTGTAATAAAGTGAATGTGATGAGGGTATAAGGGTATTTATTTTTCCGAAAATAATTAAAAAAAAAAAGTTAATGGCATTTTGATGAATATTTGGTGGTGATATGGATAAATATGAGATAATGTGGTTAAATTGAGGAGTGAGAATGGAAGGGGTAAGTTTTTGAATTGAGATGAAATATGGGTATGTTTCATCAAGAAGCCCTATTTAAAACTACCCCTCTTTTTGGCTATTTAAAAAAAATATATTAGTTTCAATCTAAATTCAATCTAAATTATCATTTAATATTTTAAAATATTCTATAATGTTTTGTAGGGTTGTAGGGTTTAGAATCTAGGGATAGAACCCTAAATCCTAAAATTCTAAACCTTAAAAAANATAGAACCCTAAATCCTAAAATTCTAAACCTTAAAAAAGGTTTTAATCCTTAATAAATATAAAATTCCTAAAATATAAACCCCAATACCTCAAATATAAATTCAAATAGTTTGTAAAGCAATAAACCCTAACCCGAAAAGATTTAAGCCCTAAATTAAATCTTAAATCAATCCAAAGATATTTTTAAAAGATAAATGGGGTATTTTTGAAAGGGATATATTGAAAGGGTCATTTCTTAAAATTTCTCAAAAAATTATTAATATTGGTTTAGTTTTTAACAAGAACTGAATCTTGCCAATATATATATATATATATATA
>OVAP01003821.1:0-15802 GCA_900406295.1 Aurinia saxatilis
CCTTTTTTTTTTTTTTTTTTTGGCATCTTATCATAAACATATATATAGAGCTAAAACTTCAAGTTTTTTGTATACATTTTGCGTATTCGCTCTCCGCTTTTCTCTCCCTCTCTGTTCTTCTTTGGTGAAGGTGGTGGCCAGATCTGCTTTCTCGGAGTGTAGGAGGTGGCCTCAGATAGCAATCGTTGGTAGGATTCCTCTGATTCCTCCACATGTTGTGGATTGATAAAGATGGTGACTCAGATCTGCTTATATGGAGTGTCAGCGGTGACCCCATGAGTTGTTCGATGGCTTGATTCCCCATATTCCTCCACATGCAATGTTTTCCAAGATCTTATAGTGGTTTTGCTGGTTTTGGAATAATCGATTTCACTAGGGTTTGGTTTTGAGATGGATTATCTATGGGACTTCTGTTTCGGATTTTCTTATTTCAATTCCTTTTCTAGCTAGTCTATAAGGTCTTTCAGGTTAGATAATTAGAACCCGAATGTTTTTGATTCCCCTAACATTTGGCTTTGACGGCGTCTAATCTTTACACTCTTCAAAATTGCTCCTGTATTTGGGTATTAGGTTGGTTGAGGCTTAGGTATTAGGAATTTGCTCAAGCTAGTCTAGAGTTTCTAGAGTTAGTTTCCTCAGGTTCCTACATGCTCTCCTTCATTATTGTCCTTCTCGGCTCTTTAACTTCAGTGGCTACTTCCTCTGAATTGTAGCAGTAAAAAGAGGTTGTAGTTGGGAAGGGTCTTGAAGTTAGTATGTTGCTAGATTCCCGTAGCTCTAGTTCTTGTAATCATTGGTTTTAGCTTGTGCATAGTGCAGTCTATCTACTATCATAGTGTAGTAAACTGAAGATAGTTGATTCCATCTTTGATCGCCTATCCTTTACCTCCTTTGCTGTTTGGTTGATCTTTGTATCCCAGTTGTAATGTTATTTTGTTTAATAAAATCTCTTAGACGAAAAATACAAAAAACATAAATATAGAGCTTATTAACTTTTTGCGTGTGTTTTGGTGTGGTAATGAAAAAGAGGCTATTATATTACGACCATATGATTAATTGTGGGTATAATATGTAGGAACATAATTACTACAATACGGGCAAACTAATAATTTATAATAAGATACTCTCTTTTTCATAATAATATGTAGGAACATAATTGTTTTGATTCTTTGCACACAAATTAATAAAAATATATTAAAAATTATGTTATGCCCCTAAAAAATAAGTTGACTATTCATATTCTTCTTTATTTTGAGGTTAAATTCGGTATTTAGTATTTAAAGTTATATTGAAAAATAAAAACGATACTTTTTATGAAACAAAAAATTAAGTCTAAAACGACACTCTTAAATTAGAAAGAAGAACGGATTTGCAGTAACGACTGCATGATTTTCTGAATTACATCATTCAAAAAACATAAATTTTTAGTCACTTTCTAAGTTAGTATTCTTATAGATAAAAGCCAAAAGTGGCGAGAAGAAGAAAAAATTATTGAGAATTGTTGTCATATATGCATGCCTTTGGTTATCTCATTCTCATTAATTCCAACACATTATTAAAAATTCTAAAATTGTACTATATATTACATTTTGGTGTCTAATTTAAGAAGATTCTGTAAGTTGCATTAGATGGGTACATTAGTACATGTAAGGATTTAATCAAGAGTCATTAGAAATTTAGAATACATGATAAATGAGAACCCATAGTTTATCCAAATTAAATCCACATTAAGACATATATATGATGACAACAAATCCCTACAACCTTTTCTTCTTCTCGCTTCTTTTGTTTTTTTCTCTACAAGAATACTAACATAGAAAACGATTCAAAACTTTATGTTTTTGAGTAATATGTATTTTGGGAAGTCATGTAATCGTTACATTTTCAAATAAGGAATTATATAGGAATTATGCTAATGGTTCAGTCAGTTATGGTTGAATGATAACAATTTTTTTATTTTTTTTCTATCCAAATAGCTTTTTAAACTAATAAATTCAAAATATGTTGGTTTGGTTTTTTTGCCTGGTTTAAAATATATAAACTAAGTTATGAATTTACAGAATGACAGCTGTAGCTTTCGGAAATTAAAAAATGTGGATCACAATAAGAATCTTTGAAACCTCATTAATTCACATTTACAAGTTTGGAATATTGTGGACCCGTTCTTGGAGAAATAACTAAATCAGAACATATTTTAGTTAATATGGCATCAAGTTGACCTTAATTACTATTATAATGGAATGGCTTTGTACTAAAATAACGAGAGTGGTATTATTATTTAAGATATAGTATAGTTATAAATTTGAAATGCTTATGTATAGGCTTACACCACGAAAATGCTTATGTATAGGCTTACACCATTAAGATGTTTGGGACGAGGAGGAAGACGCCTTAAAACATCTTCCACATGATTTCCACGAGCCTCCAACAATTTCTTCCAGCTGAGTCATCTTTCATTACGTAAATTATTAATCATACTATAGTTTTAAATTCGTTTCTGATTCTTATACAATGGTGACTACCTACTTCATGCGTGGAACGCAGACTCTGGCTTGTGTCAACCTATGCCTAAATAGAGAGACCTAAATATTTCCTTTAAGAGTATAGTAGTCTTGTAACACTTATTATTATATATCATAAACGGATAAAACATATAATGTATAGTTTGTTGATTAATACTTAGCAACATAGATTTGTTTCTCTAATCCTCTCTACATGTATATATATATATATATATATATATATACATACAAGGAGTTCAATAATATTCCAACCGAAACACTTCCGGAAGAGAAATAGAAAACAGAAAGTAAAAGAATTGTATCCTAATCAAGCTAAAAATGTGTGCATTAGTCCCTCCATTTTTCGCAAACTTTGAGTGGCCATCGACGGGAGAGTTCGAGAGGTGCTTCGTCGCTGGAGAGAACCTCAACAACAACATGTTTCTTGACTTCCCGGTACCAGAGACTCGTGGAATGGCTCATCAACAGGAAAACTTGGGGTGTTATGTTTCGTCAGAGGGAAATGAACTAGACAACAATCCGGTCGTGAACAAGAAACGTAATCATAATGCAAGTGAGCGTGAACGTCGCAAGAAGATAACCTCAATGTTATATTCTCTCCGTTCATGTCTTCCAGCTTCAGAGCAATCGGTAAGTTGAGCTACTATGTCATATGAATATGTTACATTACCATATAATAGAAGAATATTGCACTGAGCCTTTTCTTCTTTTACTTAACTTTCTCTCAGAAGAAGCTAAGTTTTCCTGCCACGGTTTCTCGGAGCTTGACATACATACCAGAGCTGCAAGAGCAAGTGAAGAAACTTCTAAAAAAGAAGGAAGAACTATTGGTTCAAGTATCTGGTCAAAGAGACATTGACCATTGCCATAAGAGGCAACCAAAGGCGGTTGCAAGTTATGCCTCAACCATTTCTGCGACTAGGCTTGGCGAAGATGAAGTGATGGTCCAAATTTCATCGTCCAAGACTCATAACTTCTCCATATCTAATGTGTTGAGTGGTTTAGAAGAAGATGGTTTTGTTCTTGTGGATGTTTCATCTTCGAGGTCTCAAGGAGAGAGGCTCTTCTACACTTTGCATCTACAAGGGGAGAACATGGATGATTATTACAAAATGAACTGCGAAGAGTTAAGTGAAAGGATGTTATACTTATCCGAGAAATGTGAAAACTCGTTTGATTAGTTAGGTGATTGATTAACTCACATGTCTATGATGTACTTATCCACCACTTCTTATTTATTTTTAGTTGTTATGTTCTTTTCTCTTACAAATCTAACATTCTTGACCAAATCATTAATCTAGTTGACTTGCTTTGGTTTCTGGCGAGGCAATGATTTGATTTAATCATTCTGTGAATACAAACACGCATTAAAATTAAAAAGTAGATTAGATTCTACACATGACTAGCTTTTGTTCTGAGCTTCTTCTTATGTCAGTTGTTTTTGTTTCTCGGCCTTCTCTGCCTCCAACTTCCTCAGAGTACTCGAACTTATCTTGTTTCCACTCGATCCATCAGAAACTATTTCCACAACCTCAATCTGCACACGGATATCGCGGATGCAAATTTCACAAGTTCGGTCTAAGAAGGAATTTTGGTTTTGATAATAGAGGATCTTAAAATGCATCAAGAGGAGGATGGAGGATGGTTAAGAGACGAACCTGAAGTTGTGAAAGCCCTCTTTCTGCTCTTTTTCTATTAACAGACAAGCCGCCGGGCAACGTCTCTTTGCTGCAGATGATGATGATAAGTTAAAAATTCTTTGAAACATGAATGTGAGTAGAAGGAACAAGTAAGAAAGATATATGGTGAAACCTGACAACAATAGCTTCCAAATTTTCATCGACGATCGAAGGGCCATAAGGATCGATAATGGGTTCGGTTTGTACAACTAGCTCGGGCTTAATAGACTACACAAGAACATGTATCTTTTGTCACTCATTTCACATGTCATAGCCGTAAGAATGATGCTGCAAATTTACCTTGACATAGTTCTCCACATTACGCATTCTTTCTTCAATGGTTTGTATCATTTCAGAGAGCTGTAGGAACAAAAAGAGTGAAGATGAGGACCTCATCAACTTGAAAACAACCATGTTCAAAAGGGTCTTCTTTTGCTGCTACACTTAGCTACATAAGACTTAAAAATCTCACTAAAGTTGTGATATTGAACAATTAATGATCTGCTAAACACATAAGAGTATTACTTACTTGCTTGTTGGTCAACATGGGACCATCAGTTACTCCCACCACTAATCGATTCCTAGCCAGCTCCGCAGCCGCCTGATTCCCCCCTCCCAAAGATGCATTACTAGGATTCTCAAAAGATAATGAAAATCGAAGAGAATACACAAAAATACCTTGAGGAAAGTTCGATGGCCGTCGTGCAATCGATCAAATGTACCACCGAGAACAATAGCATCATACGAATTCGGCGGAGTCACCTCTGAATCTGCCATTTTCCAAGATTACACTACCAAGTAACAATCAACCAATTCTTGCTCCATACAGCTATATCCTGAGAATGAAAAACCATTATTTTGTTCAGAATTCACATTTGAGAACACTAACACAAGACAAACATGTACTAGAGATAACTGGATCAAGAAATGCAATGAAGATTGTTATTACCAAAATCTACATGACTAAGCCAACACAATCAAATCAACCAATTCGTATGGACTAAAACAATATCGATATTGTAATCAGATCCTTCAAAGAAAATAAATATTCTTACATATAACACTTGCAGACTGAGATCAAACCAATGAAGAAGAACCTATCGCTTGATATTAAGACCAGAGATTCTGGGAAAAGATGAATGTGGTATAATATTTGCTGTTATACTCCAGTAAAATTACATAATTGAAAAGTAGGCTGCCTTTAAGAATTTATATTTTATTTTTTCGTCCCTACAACAAAACAATATTTCAGATTTCACCTCAAAATTTACTCTCATTTTACCGCTGAATATTTTAGTTTTTTTTTTTCTTTGAACAGCTTGTTATTTCATATTGAGAAATTACATTGAGTTTCGTAATAATTGTTGGAAAATACAGACATGTGGTATATTATAAAAACAGTAGTTAGAATCTTGAACTTGGCCTTGATGAGCTAATATATCCGTACACTGATTGTTGTTGTGAGGTACATAACATATTATCGTAGATTCCATTCGTGACATCCACCACCAAATATTCAATAGTGATGGTTCCAAATGAACATTTGTCGTCGCTTTTGTTACTAAATCCACTAAAGTTTGGCAATCACTTTCGAATTGAATCAAGGTGTACCTTTGACTCCAAGTACTTTGAATGGCATGAAGTAAACTATGAGCTTCCGCTACTAGTTCATCTTGACACGGTGTATATTTTGTGCTACTCCATGCTATAAATTTACCAGAGTGGTCACGTAGAAGCCAACCAAGACCAGTGGGATGAGTATCACCTCAAAAGCTCGAGTCAACATTGCATTTTAAGATATGGGAGGGAGGGGGCGTCCAACGTGAAGCAAAAAAAGCGACTATGTCGTGAAGGATAAGGTGAACTCAGATTGTTGTCGTGAAGAACTTGTATTTTCGTCCAAGACTGGGCTTTCGCCATAGCTTTCATGACTACATTTTCGGGTGTTCACGATTTAGCATTGAAGATGTAGTCATTGCGAACTTTCCATAAATTCCAGCATAAGAAAAATGGAAATTGTTGTTCACTGGCTGTTAAAGCAGTGTTAGTCATATTTCCAGTAAAAGTGATATGTTCCTTTCAAGATCATGAACCGGGGGTTGTGAAAGAAGAGGGGGGGGGGGTAGGCTGATAGATGCCAAGCCAGCAAGCCTCTTGAGCGAAGGAACAAGTGAAAAGAATGTGATTGGTAGTTTCTTCACACACTCCACAATGTTTGCACATAGGATCAATAGATATACCCTGTCGAGATAGATTATAAGCAGCACCCAGGGCTGTGGAAAGACCACGCCAGAAAAAATGTTGTTGCTTCGGTGGTAACTTGGTCTTCCAAATCTGGTGTTTAATAGTCTTATCACCCGATGGAGGAGGTGGTAGCATGTCGTCTTGAGTATTCAAAAGTGCGTAACCAAATTTGACAGTATACATACCATCTTTTGTGTAATGCCAAATGAGTCTATCCGGAGGAGCATTGTATGGTATATGTAGCTGCAATATATGATGTAGATCCTCTGGAGCCATATGTTGAAGTTTTGACAAGTCCCATTGTTTGTTCTCCCATAAGTCATTAATTTGGGAAATAGATGCTGGGAGCGGATTTATAGGGGACCGGGGTGGTGTGCTGGAAATCCCTTGGCTAGTAACTGGTGACTTTCTATTGAGAACATGAGTACAAACGCCACTCTTGATAAGCTCCTTCCCATGTAAGAGTGATGTCCAACTATAATTGGGTTTTGTCCCCGGTTCTGCATCAAGAAAATCACCATTGGAAAAATAACGGCTTTTTAAAGTTCGAGTCAGAAGACTTTCAGGATTATCTAGTGTTCGCCATGCTTGTTTCCCCAAGAGGGCGATATTAAATTTCTGCAGAACTTTAAAACCCAGGCCGCCATCTCGTTTATGGCGGGATAAACGTTTCCAAATCACCCAAGACATCTTACGTTTCTCATTGTTGGTACCCCACCAAAATTTTGAGAGAACACTATCGATTTCATCACAAATAGTTACAGGGAGTTTAAAGCAGTTCATCGAGTAAACATGCATCGATAAAGCTACTGACTTTAAAAGGACTTCTTTCCCGGCAGGAGAGAGTAACTTGTTATACCATCCATTGCAACGATCTTTAACACGCGTAACCAGGTATCGAAACATATCACACTTCCTTCATCCGAATTGTTCTGGTAATCCTAGATATTTTCCACAGCCTCCAACGGTATGAATGTTAAGCATATTCTTGACCGTGTTTTGGTTTTGAGGAAAAACAAGGGAACAAAAAAAGATGGAAGATTTTTGGAAATTGACATGTTGACCAGAGTGTTCACCATGTTCCTTCAGTATCGCAGAAAGGCGTCTACTGTCCATTCTATTTGCTTTACAGAAAAACAAGGAGTCATTCGCAAAGAAGAGATGGTTGATACGTGGACCATTGTTACTAATAGATAATCCTTGTAGCCGGTGAGTAGTTTGTGCATATGAAAATTTCTGTGACAACATCTCAGCGCAAAATAGAAAAAGATAAGGAGAAAGCGGATCTCCTTGTCTTAAACCCCGCTGAGGGAAAATGTGACAGTAGGGGGAGCCATTGATGACCACAGAATAAGTCACAGATGTGACACATGCCATAATTTGGTCAACCCATTGTGTACAAAAACCTAATGAAATCATCTCTTATTGTAGAAAATTCCATTCAACCCTGTCATAGACCTTGGAAATGTCAGTTTTAACCGCCATATATGTTTGTACTTGTCATTACGAACTTTCAATGAGTGCAAGAGCTCGTGGGCTAGAAGTACGTTGTCATTGATATGTCTACCGGGTATGAATACAGTTTGTGTTTCCGATATTATATCAGGCAGGATAGGCTTGAATCTGTTTACCAGAATTTTGGAAATTACTTTGTAGGCAACATTACAAAGACTTATCGGCCTGAAGTCCTTCACTGATCTAGAGGAATCGATCTTCGGAATAAGAACCACATTAGTACGGTTTAATGGTGATCGGATTTGGCCGGTGGAGAAGAACTCATGTATTTCTCTTAGAACGGATGGTCCAAACTTTTGTCTCTCTTTGTTTATGATGTTTTATATTGTTTTGGTGTACTAATTTAATGAGAAAAGACAAAAGATAGTATTTTATGACGAATAATATATATCATTAATATAATTTTTAAGTTCTATAAATTAGAAAATTTGGTGCAAGTAGCAAATGACATTTCTTTATTATAAGATAGATGACCCTGGTATTTTAAAGAGTTTATTAAGAATCTATAATTAGTATACATGATATATAAGAATCCATAGTTATCCATTGATCTTGGAGATAATATATAAAAGAATCTTTGAAACCTCATTGATTCACATTTTCAAGTTTGGAATATATATATCTTTTATCCTTTCGATTGAAATAATAATGAAATCAGAACTTATTTTAGTTTAGACATAGATGCCATCAAGTTGACATTATTATTATAGATGGCCTTATCGTCATTATAGAATTAAATAATTAGGCTACATTACCATTACTCAGTGAAATGCTTATGTAAATGCTTACAACATGAGAATGATTATGTGTATGCTTACAACATAAAAATGTTCGGGGCGAAGAAGAAGTGAAGACGCCCATAACCATCTTCCACATGATATCCACATGCTCTCAACATTCTCACTCGGCTTAGTCATCTTTCAATTTGTGAACAATCATCTTACTATATTATTTACATATGTAATATGCGTTTTCGATTCTTATACAATATGTCAAACTTCTGACTGGACCTAATTCATGCGTGGCACATAGGCTCTAGCTCGTGTCAAACTATGTCCTCTACATAGACCTATTTATTTCTCTTTATAGTATGCAAGTCGTATCGCATTCATTTTATATAGTCTTGACGAATAAACTACACCATTTGTATTTAACAAGTAGATATTTATTTAACTCTATATATTATCCGTGTGTATGTATATATATGGCACTAGAGTCAATAATATTCCAACCAAAACTGTTTCAAGAAAATGTGTCCATTAGTCCCTCCATTGTTCTCTAACTTCGGGTGGCCATCGAGTGGAGAGTACGAGAGCTACTATGGTCCTGGAGATAACCTAAACAACGGCACTTTTCTTGATTTTCCGGTACCAGAGACTTATCATCAAGAAAACTTGGGGGTTTCTGTTTCGTCAGAGGGAAATGAAATAGAGAAAAATCCGGTTTTGTGCAAGAAGCTTAATCACAATGCAAGCGAGCGTGACCGTCGCAAGAAGATCAACTCTTTGTTCTCAGCTCTCCGTTCATGTCTTCCAGCCTCAGATCAATCAGTAAGTAGCTATTCTGATATTTCCATTATATATTTGGAGTTTCTAAGAGAATGTGTTAGGAATCTCATGTCAGAAAAATTACATGAGACATTGAGACCTATAAAGAATATAAAGAGCTTTACTTTCTTGCAGAAGAAGTTAAGTATTTCTGCGACGGTTTCAAGGACCTTGAAGTATATACCGGAGTTGCGAGAACAAGTGAAGAAGCTAATACAAAAGAAAGAAGAACTTTTGATACAAGTATCGGGTCAAAGAGACTTTGGAAATTATGATGAGCAGGAACCAAAGGCGGTCACGAGTTATGTCTCAACAGTTTCTGCCACTAGGCTTGGTGAAAATGAAGTGATGGTCCAAATTTCATCTTCCAAGATTCATAACTTTTCGATATCTAATGTGTTGAGTGGTTTAGAAGAAGATGGGTTTTTTCTTGTGGATGTTGCATCTTCGAGGTCTCAAGGAGAGAGGCTCTTCTACACTCTACATCTTCAAATGGAGAATATGAATGATTGCTACAAGATCAATTGCGAAGACTTAAGTCAAAGGATGTTGTATTTGTACGAGAAATGTGAAAAACTCGTTTGATTAGATGATGAAGTCAAATGATGTATTTAAGTTTTTTTTTTTAAACTTATTTTTCATAATAGGATAGTAGTACTAGTGTCACACACTAAAATGAGTTCATAAAGCCAAACATTGTTTGTGCATAATGAAAAAGTGATCACTTTTTTGTTTGTGTAACAGAATCCAATCCTTAGTGGCTGAAAATGTTCTGGCCAGGGAGAATTATTGTCTTCAGATGCTGGTGAACATCAGCATTTGAAATTTCAGACTTGAGTAAACTTGTGAAAAAAAAGTTACAATTTTCTTTAGATATACAATTTTTGTTGCCACTTGAGGTACTAGCTAGTCTTAAGTTTGCATTTTGAATCTTCATTAGATTTGTTGGAATTTTCTTCAGGGTTATTGTATTGAGATATATGCTGATGAGCATGAAATCAGAAATATACATGAGTTGATTCTTGAAAAAAAAAAATCGATCTTCTTAAGATTTGTCTTGTTGGTCTACTTTGGGCACTAGTCTTGGGGTGCACTTTGCTACATATATGTAAATATTTCGACAGAGTTTATAATGAAATCGAAAACATTATAAGAGAAGAAATTAGAAAGAAAAGAAAAGATATTCACGGCTATGTATGTCAATTGTTGTTACAGAGTTTATTATAGAATTTTGTAAATATATTTTTTAAGAGTAGTGAGGCTGGAGTGTCCCTTACGGAATCGTTTTGAGTATAATATAACCTAAGGGTTTCTTTCTTGGATAGAAAGGAAACCTGAGAACAAGGCCACAATCAGAAAAGACTTGTTTGTTTCAGTTGTCCTCAGTGAAGACCTTGAAGATGAAATCACGAAAACGTCTCGAGTACAGCCTCGGATCAACAGCTGAGATTGAAGTAGGATCGTATTGGATGCTCTTATAAGCGTGTTCGAGTTTCTTGCTAATGTCATAGTCTTGAAGAATGTCAATGATTCCAAAGATCATTACAACCTCGTAGTACTCTCCTGTCGGTTCCCCAACTAACTGTAACTCACAGTCGCTTGTTCTCATTGTCCTCTCCGCTCGAGCTGGCATGTTGCCTCCAAGTTTGATACTAGCCCATCTGCAACAACAAACCAATTTGTGGGACCTGGACTCGAGCAATTGCGTTCTAAGTAATTGATTTTAACTTGTGTTTTGTGTTTACCTTGTAGGATCAGAAAAAATCTGATCCACGTCTGCTCTAGAGAGACGAGGGGCTGTATCATCTTCAAATTCACCTGTAGTTTCCAAAAAGAAGCATATTTGGTTATGTAATTTAAAGCAGAGAAATGATATTCAGTTTTTTAGGAGTGCGAACCAATAGGCGTGCGAGCTCCAGAAGGAATCAGCTCTCCAGCAACTGATGCTTCCCTGAAATGAATCCCAACCAGAAGACTGTAATCCATGATTCTCTCTTGTTCTAGAAACTCGCAGTCTTTATCGACTTGCCTGAAAAGAAAAACAATGGTCAGAATATCTAATGGTGAAGGAAACATGTTACATGAAAGAGATATGGTTAATGGTCTATAACCTGATGAATTCTTGGAACCAAGATTTCTGTAGTCTGAAAATGAAATTCAGATCAAGATCTTTCAAGATTGTGTTTGAATTGATTTCTGATTCAGGTTTATCGGTTGTACGGCCGAGAGAAGATCCTTTCAGATCGAAACGTCTGTGTATGGAGTACTCAGAACAGAAAAGATTTCCCATAATGACAAATCGCACCTGCATTGAGATCAGTCAAAACCCAAGCCACACAGTTTTTTCTATATAGCATTGTCCTCCTTTCTTACCTTCTTTTGGATTGGTCCAGTCAACTTTACACAGTGCAGACCGTAAAATCTAATCACCAAAGTGTTCTCAAATGCTCGAACATGGTTGTAATATGCTGCAAGCATTCTCAGAAGCACCTGCAACATATGATATCAAACAGAAGTTAATAAGAGTAGCAGCCACACACTTTTCATCTGATAACCTTAAGAAGAAGAAAAAACGNGAATCTAATCACCAAAGTGTTCTCAAATGCTCGAACATGGTTGTAATATGCTGCAAGCATTCTCAGAAGCACCTGCGACATATAATATAAAAAAGAAGTTAATATGAGTAGCAGCCACACACTTTTCATCTGATAACCTTAAGAAGAAGAAAAAACGCACTTTAGTTTCTGACTTCTTCATTGTCTTTATCATGTAACGATCATCGTTTGTCAAGTAGAAAAAGCTTCCACTTTTACCAGGTGATGAAAGCTCCCGGAGGGCATCATTCCCGCAGATTGATAACATGTAATCAGCTGGATCTACCTTGAATAGCTTCCTCAAGCTCCTGAAAATTGATCAAGCATAATATTGTGTTAGAATATGCACCAAATGAGATGTACGTACAGCTTAGTGTTATTGTATCTCACCTAAAAACTAATGGGCAATAGTCTTTCCATTTGAATTCACTAGATTGATGAGGAGGTGTGTATTTGGTTCCCTCCGGTGGAAACCTTGTCCATATCTTCTCTTTTGGATCAAAAGCCGAATGTTTAAGATCAAGAGTCACTACTGGAGCTTGTTTTCCAACCGAATGCCTGTTAAAACACAACCACTAAACACAAGCATCTTCAAAATTGTAAAACAGATGATAGAAAGTGAGATATTTTACCTGATTCCAAGCTGTAGATTAAGCATAAGCTCGTAATTCCGGTGGCCTTTCGATATTGTCTCTCCTTGCTTCTTTCCTGCCCTTGGTAATCTCATAGGTGCAGGGCTCGGTCTCAGGCTGGGAATGAAGCCTTCAGCCTCTAATCTCATCATTTCAGCATCCAAATCCCTCCTCGTGGTGGAATCAATATCGGCAGCGCCTTCACCACTTTCGCTTCCCCACATATTCATCTTCTCAAACGCTCTATCTACACCCACACTTACCCTCCCGTCAACAGACATCCTCCTCGGCTTCTCTGAACGCTTGGAAGAGTTCCAAACAGAGAGCTTCTTCTGTGAAGGTAACACAGGAACCCTCTCTCCATTGCAGACCGTGTACTCACTCAGATTATTGAACACGTCTTTAGGTTCCCATTCAAGATTCCCTTCGTTCCCCGATGGATAATAAGTACCATTCATTTCTTCCGGATCTTTAGACCAATGACCAACGTAGAAACTCCCATCATCCCATTTGAAAGTCCCGGTTCCACTAGGAAAACCGTCATCCCAAAACCCATCGTATCTATTCCCATTTGTCCAAATAAAAGTACCTTTGCCACAAATCGTAGTGTTCTTCCATTCCCCAATGTAAGAACTCCCATCTCTCCACTGGTACTTCCCATGTGATTCTTGCAAACCCCTCCTCCATTCCCCATCATACACATCTCCGTTTGCGAAACTCTTGATCCCATGTCCATGTTTCAGGTTCATCACCCACTGACCTTTATAAGTATCTCCACTGGGACCTGTGTAAGTACCAATCCCATCCATGTATCCGCTTTTGAATTCACCTTCATACGTGGCACCAGAAGGCCACCCGAACTTCCCTTTCCCCATAGTCTTCCCATTGTACCACTCACCAATATACATACAACCATCTGTCCAAAGATACTTCCCGTGCCCGTGGGGGAAATTATCATACCATTGCCCTGTGTAATAGTCCCCATTAGGAAGTACTCTCTCTGCGTGGTACAATTCCCCTATGCTGCTTCTGTTAGTGCTGGTCTCATCATCATACTCCTCAGTCGTAGTGGTATCATCATCTGTATGTGGAGCTACGGATACAGTCCCGAAAATGCTGTTTGCACGCTTCTTCGCTTGCTGAGTCTTTCTCACTGTCACCTCCCAAGCTTTTAGAACACAGCTTTGTTCCTTGCTCATGTTGTTAAAATTATTGAAACTTTTTTTCATCTAAAGACCTAAATATATCCTAGAACAATCCCTAAAGAAAACATATATTTTCTTGTCTAAAACAACAATCCTATCAATGTACACACATACACAAGAGAAAATCATAAACTCTGTGCCGAGAAAGACAAACTTTAACTTAAAGCCATTAAATCAAAAGCAGCAATATTCTTTACTCTGCGACTTCCTGTCTCCAAGTCATTGAATCATTTGGAAAACCAAAGAAAGAGAGATTATTTTTGCCTTTTAGATTGCAACATTTTCAGAGTGAATGCTGCTCTAAACAATCATTCGAAAACTAACAAAGAGAAAAACGAATGGCGAAAAGAGTAACCTCTCCGACATTTCATCTTTCTCTAGCCAATATCCTCATTACTAATTATGTCATATTCAAAGTAAACAAACCGTTCCATCTCCACAAACCACTAAAAAGGCCTTCAAATTTAGAGAAACAAGCAAGACTTCTATTCTTAGCATCTCCGAGCTTTCCTCTCATAACAATACTTCCTTAAAAACTCAAATCAAAGTAATTATCCTAAGACTGATGATGACGTCTCCAATTCCAAATCACTAAAAGCTATAATAAGAAACAGAGATAACTGAAACTCACTGAGGCATTTCGTCGAACACTTTAACCTCATCCCATAAAAAGAGATAAAAAATCACATCTTTTCTTACCTACCAATAGGAGAAGATTCAACCTCGACAATAAACGATTAGAGAAACTCTCTAAAACCTCCATTGAAGGTACAATCTCAAATCAGAGCCACTTTATATTCACACTTTTTTTTTTTTTCCTAATATGAAGTGAATTGTAATGATGTTATGGTAATTGTTAATATTTGGTTCCACTAGAAAATATGAAGATGTATTATTATCAACATATGTATATTTACTAGGTGGTATGGCTGGAATTTTAGTTTAGAAAAATATTAAGTAAGTCATTTATGTCAAAATTAAGTTGTAACATACGATGAATAATCAATTTTGTTTCTCCAAAAATCGTCGTAAAAGTATAAAACCAGTAGTTATTCTTAAACACTTAACAAATAAGTTAATAATAATAGAGTTAGCAGTCAATATCGTTTCTCTCAACTCTCAAACATGAGATAAGACGGGTTCAACAAAAGGGGTGTAAGCCAATATCGTTTCTCTCAGCTCCCAAACATTTGAATAAAATAAGTTCAACAAAAATGATTGTCCAATTCAATGTTTTTGTTTGCCAACAACCTATACGGATATTAAGAAATAAACAGTGATTACTCGTGTAGAGAATCCAAATAATTAATGATTTTAGCTACTTTTTCCTTTTTTTCCGTTTCCATATGATATTATATTTAAAACTTGAATTTTAAAAGAGTTTTCGCTAAATAATAACATATGCAAAAAATGNGTTTCACCTAACTAATTGTTTTTTAGAACATCAAGTATATGTAGTACAAACAATCTTTTTTAAAAAGCGGTAAGAACTTAATAAATTGCTTTTGATTGGTAAAACATAACGAACTCAAGTTTCTAAAACATAATAATGTTTATTAATCTGTCAAATTTTTAGGTTATCCAATTCAAAGTTTTTGTTTGCCAATAACATATATTTCCTCCGCGGAGAGTCCAAATAACTAATGACTTTAGCTATTTTTTCCTTATTATTTTTCACCACAAAAGTTTTATACATAATATTTCACCTAGGAAAAAATATTACATATTAAACGTTTAAATCCAAAAATTACTTCAAGAAAGCTTGTGAATCTAATATATAAAAGAGAAGGACACTCTCCATGGCAAGGACAAATGGTTCATTGTGAGGATGACACATGTCCTTTTTGACATTAATGATAGTTTG
>OVAP01003822.1:2633-15801 GCA_900406295.1 Aurinia saxatilis
TGAGTTGCACCATAACCATCATGATTATCATGACAAATCATATATGTTTTGGCAGCTTAACGTACAAAAGTTAAAATATCTGAAAGTAGAAAAAACAAAATTCTAACAAGTTACATTGAAGATTGATCATGGGAATAATATATCGTCACGTTTACTGTTCACCACATAACATGACTATGTTGTATACGAATTACGCTGTCGGGAATTAAACTCTGTGTGATTCTTTCAAATATATATATGTTATATATTCATTCCCTAATTATATATAATGGAAAANAAAATACTATTATTGTTATATGTAAGAGATATAGGTTCCAGGTGGAGAGAATCATAAAATGCCAAAAATCCTCAACCACGACGTTGGCCAAAAGCTATTTTGTTTTCTTTCATCCACATATGATCTGATTCGGATTCATAATGCGGTTTTCCATTTTATTAATGTGTTATGTGGATATGTACTCACACCTTATGTTTTTCTATAAAAAAAATTGATGCACCCCAGCTCAAATTGAAGTTAATTTTTTTAATTTGGTGGGTTCAATTATTCGATACATTTTATATGTTCTCTTCATATCTCTTTTTATAAACTACAACAGCAAAATCGAGACTAATCCACTTGTGTTCCTCAATTGAATCTTATAATTCCCATTAGTTGGCTGAATATCATATTCGTTTTATGACAATACTCATGATAACTATCACCAATAATACCATGAAGTAATATATTAAATGTAACAATTTTTGGCTGACCAATATAATATAATTTGTATGACATAAACATATATGGATTTTTCAAATTAAAAAAGAAAAATACTTAGTGTATATATACAAAAATATCAAGATAGTTTATTGTGTGTTACTATTGTGGATATATATATATATATGAGGGGAGACGCTCGTGTATATATATAAATGAATTTACAATAATAGATTATGTGAATAACTGTGAACAAATTAAGGTGGATAGATTTTTATTACTTTTATAGCTGCAGAGATATGGACTATGTATTAACACTCGGCTCATTTCAAATCGAATAATTTACTCATCAAATTTTCTAATGGCCTAAACCTTGATATATAAAAAAAAAACAGACCAATAATAAAAAAAACCTTGATATATATTGTTTCAACTAATTAAGCAGAAGTGAAGTTGCTTATAATATAAAACAATTTTAGATTGAGGAAATGAGTTTACGTATTTTTTACCACGAGTCCACTACTACTTAATTAGTCTAAGGTAAAAAATTATTTCATCTTTTGTATATATGTAATTGGTTAGTGACTAATGTGAAATCCATGGAATCTCCAATGGTATTTAAAACGGTTGAATCAGGTGAGAAGTGTTACTTTCAAAGGTTAAAAGGACCATGCATACTGAATTTTTTATATTAAAATTTATGATTAACAATTTTAGTTGGTGTTTTCATCATCATCACGACCACTAATTACCTATAATTATCCATGCGCCTATTAAATTCAAGGATAACCCCCTAAAGCATATTATATATTCTTATATTGCAAGAATGGAATTAATACTCTCACTATTAGACTTGCATTACTTAGTGGAATCCCTAGAATTCTTCCTAACTTAAAAAGCCATATACATATTTTCTTTAAAAAAAAATATACCAATTAAATCCTAAAAATCCCCCTATAAAACCAACCTCATCCCCTCCACATTTCTCCATCAACTCTTTCTTACATCACATTCCTATTTGCTCATCACTAGCTTTATACCAAAGTGCGATATAGAGATATGGCTTTAAAAACATGGAAGCCATTCCTAACTGTTGTTTCACTACAATTCGGATATGCTGGTCTATCGATCATAGCGAAATTCGCACTGAACCGAGGCATGAGCCCTCACGTTCTAGCTGCATATCGCCATATCATCGCTACTATTTTCATTGCTCCATTTGCGTATTTCTTGGATAGGTATATCATCTTTCCTTTGGCGTGCATAAAACTTTGTTAAAATTATTGTCATGCATGCATGTATCTTTTTCACGTTTTTGCATACGTAAATGTACGTACGTATTTGCGTATACACATATGTAAACGTATTCTGACTATATTACTTCAAAAATATATCTTTTCAAATGAGCAGAAAAGTGCGGCCAANTAAAACTTTGTTAAAATTATTGTCATGCATGCATGTATCTTTTTCACGTTTTTGCATACGTAAATGTACGTACGTATTTGCGTATTCTGGCTATATTACTTCAAAAATATATCTTTTCAAATGAGCAGAAAAGTGCGGCCAAAGATGACGTTGTCCATTTTCTGGAAGTTACTGTTGCTTGGGTTATTGGAGTAAGACTAATTTAATTTACTCTTTTACAAATGTTACCATTTATCTTTTTCTCTTATGTTTTGAATACGAGTTTTTAACTGATTTTGTGCTTGTATGTTTATAGACCAACGATTGATCAGAACTTATACTACACTGGTATGAAGTACACATCCGCGACTTTCACAGCTGCAATGACCAATATTCTACCTGCCTTTGCCTTTATCATGGCATGGATCTTCAGGTAATTAAACACTTGGTTTTGTTTCCTTTGTTGGGATTTATGTTTTTGGTCTTAAATGAAGAATAATTATATTTGATGTGTAGACTTGAGAAGGTTAACGTCCGAAAAATACATAGCCAAGCCAAGATCCTAGGGACAATTGTAACAGTTGGTGGAGCAATGCTTATGACTCTTATCAAAGGACCCTTAATCCCATTGCCTTGGGCTAATCCTAATGACAATCATCAAGACACATCCAATCTCGGGGTCAAACCAGATCTTATGAAAGGGGCGATCCTCATTGCTGTCGGTTGCACTTGCTGGGCCGCTTTTATCAATCTACAAGTAATTTTTCAAGACCTAGATTTAGATATTATTCAATATAGTTAAAGTGTTCTTAGTACTAAATCACTCAAATGATTGGTTTTGCAGGCGATCGCGCTTAAGTCTTACCCCGTAGAGCTGTCTATGACAGCTTACATATGCTTCTTGGGGTCTCTTCAAAGTACTATTGTGGCAATTTATATGGAAAGGGGAAATCCTGCTGCTTGGTCCATCCAACTGGATTCCAGATTATTGGCTGCTATTTATGGTGTAAGCTATAAATTATAATCTAGGATTTGATACCGATCGATTATATACATGACAAATTAAATGATCTCTTTGTGATCTTTTTCAGGGAGTGATATGTTCAGGGATTGGTTATTACGTTCAAGGAGTAATTATGAAAACTCGAGGACCGGTGTTTGTGACTGCCTTTAATCCATTGAGCATGGTCATTGTTGCTGTTTTGGGTTCTATAATTCTTGCTGAAGTTATGTACCTTGGGAGGTACGTTGTTAAACTTTTGAAACTCTTGAAAAGATATAATGATTTAATTAATTCATCTCACTGATCAACTTTGTAATAATATTTGTAGGATTCTTGGAGCAGTGGTGATAGTTCTTGGACTCTATTCGGTTCTATGGGGAAAAAGCAAAGACGAACCAGCTAATTCGTTTTCAGACAGTGACAAGGAACTCCCACTTAGTACTCACGTTCCACAAATTGTGACATTCTCTACAAAAGCAAACACAGAAATGGACACAATGGAGACAAGTGTTGTGATCTCGAGGCCTAACACCACTGAATCAGTATAAAATAAACAAAGCACTAGCTAATGGCGATTACCAAAAAAAATATAATAATAAGAACAATGAGTCCGCTTTCCATATACCGGAATCGGTTCTGATTGATAGAGTGATGTTGTTGTTATTATATTTGCTAATTTTGGCTTTGCTGAATTTTGTATCCGGCTTATAATAATATATGAAGATGTTTTTGCACTACTTAAAGTACCTTTTAACAAATAATTATGTAAGTGTTTTGAGTTCTTGATTTCTATAACACATCTTCTATCTCTTGTGGGTTTCCTACGCATTATTTTCAAGAGCTGGCCAAGGGATTTGCAACAAAGAAAATTATGTAATATAAACAATTAACTTTATGTTTCTTTCTTTGCATACGTAATCTTCATAAAAAGTTTAGTGAAAAGATAATGCTTTTGGAGCACGAGTATGTATATGTAATGCGGTAGTGGGTAATGGAGCATAATGGATCAAATCAAACATTTTCTTTTATATGAATTGGGACGTGTTTTAATTTAGAGATTCTGTATGTTGCGGTTTCGGTTCGCCACATAAGAAAAGCATCTGTTTGAGAGAGAGTTTTTGTACTTTGATGCGACAAGTTTTGTACTTTAGTTATAAAGGGTTCATGATGAAGAGCATTCAATGTGTGGTGCTGTTTTGTCCGAATATTCTAAGTTAGTCATTTCGAGATCCTTTCACCATCCTACTTGCCATTGGTAAGTACAAGAAAAAGAAGCTTTGAGAAGAGAGAACAATACAAAAATGAATGAAATAGAGGAAAATCGCATTTTAAAATGTAAAATAGTATAAAGAGGATTGATTTTGTGCCTTATTGGATGGAGATTTAAGCTCCAGCTATAAAGTTTATATATGGTTGCCAACAATTATTTTGATGAAATGAAAAAGAAAGGAGAAAGAAACAGGAATATAAATTAACAAAAGAAATGATTTGTAACTGATTCAGCTCGATCAAAGATATGAAAATAGCCTCCAAAAATGATTTAAGTCAAGATTGTAAATCATGTCAATCCTCTGATTGTTGCTTTGGTAGTGAATGGGGAATGTGGTTAGTTTTTAACCATATAGCGGAATTAAGTGTATTTCACCATTTGCAATATTATTATTTTACAGTGTGTTTTACAATGTATGATGGTAATTGACTTATTTTGTAGTGTACATTTTTACCATACAAACTACACCGTATTTTTATTTCGTACTTTCGTTCCGCTGTCATCATTCATAGCAAAGCTTTATACATATTAATTTCGTTCTAAAAAAATGACGCAGCACATCATGTAAGAAAGATATTTTTTTTTTTGAATAATAATATTGATTTAAAAAATTGAAAAAAACAGAGAAAACTAGAGTTGTGGATCAAACTTATCAAAATTTCTTTGAAATATAATTGACGAAAAAAATCATTTAGCCGTCAATAGCAACACTCAAAAAATGAGGAAAACAAAAAATAAAGACAACCAAACAATTGTTGGCAACCAANATAACAAAAGAAATGATTTGTAACTGATTCAGCTCGACCAAAGATATGAAAATAGCCTCCAAAAATGGTTTAAGTCAAGATTGTAAATCATGTCAATCCTCTGATTGTTGCTTTGGTATTGAATGGGGAATGTGGTTAGTTTTTAACTATATAGCAGAATTCAGTGTATTTCACTATTTGCAATATTATTATTTTATAGTGCGTTTTACAATGTTTGATGGTAATTGACTTATTTTGTAGTGTACATTTTTACCATATAAATTATATCGCATTTTTATTTCGCACTTTCGTTCCGCTGTCATCATTCATAGCAAAGCTTCATACATATTAATTTCGTTCTAAAAAAATGATGCAGCACATAATGTAAGAAAGATTTTTTTTTGTTTGAATAATTATATTGATTTTAAAAAACAGAGAAAACTAGAGTTGTGGATCAAACTTATAAAAATTTCTTTGAAATATAATTGACGAAAAATATCATTTAGCCGTCAATAACAACACTCAAAAATGAGGAAAACAAAAAATAAAGACAACCAAACAATTGTTGGCAACCAAGAGTGGATGGTAACCAAAACACGAATCAAAAGTTCTTTAAGAAAAAGAAATTAAATAATATGTTCAATCAAATTAATGACTGAAAATCTGAGATAACATATCACAACTATGCTTTGTTACTTTATAAACACTTTTAGCTCTTTGGTATCTAATTAGCTGACTATATAAAGTATGATAAAAGAATAAACGATATGGACAACGAGATCCACATCTGTTTGCTGATAATATATGCTTGCTTACCAAACTAATTCGAATAGTTTGCATTCTAGTTGACAAAGAAAACAATAGAGAATAATTTGTATAAATATGCATCTGCTGACGTTTTCTTTGTCCATAGAGAATGAGTTTGGAGGACTTAGTCCATATGTATATAGTTTTTAAATAATATATTATTAGTAAATAGTCTCAATTACTTTATATGAACCACCATTCAAACTAATGTATAGTGCGTCATTTCTTACTCTATATTTTTGACTCTTGGTTTCCATAGCAATTTTTCTTCAAACTGATGAAAATATAAATTTGTATTCTTTGTAAAAGGAAAAAAAAAAGTACTTGTAATTGAAGGCATTTTAAGCATGCTAATCCATGCTCTTGAACTATATGGCTCTAGTTGATTTAATAACTACGATTTTCATGAATTATGAACATCGGAACTGCCAAACCAAGAAAGACTATGTAAATCAAGATTCAACATTAACATGGCCTAGATAGCTCAAAAGGAAAGATATCAGAATACAAGAAACCATATGATATAGCATGGTCTACTTTTCATTCCAAAGAATTCTTCGTTTTATATACATGCATGTATGGTGTTATGTGAACACAAACACACATAAATGGTGTTGTAACGTGTTTATTATCTGTAGAATAGTCACACAACAACGACTGCATGTATGTGTAAGATTTGTGTGTGCACAAACACATATAAGTTGTGTTCACACAAACATGAAAAACCATTTTTTGAAGATTTTAAATGACAATAAGAAAGAAATATGAAGTTGTAATAATTAATTTCTCTCTGAAAATTAGTACTTTGTGTGATATATGAGTTATACCATCTGTAATAGACTCGTTAATATTACCAAATTAATGGATATCTCCAAAATATAACATTTTGAGTTGATGTTCCCATAAGTATATATCAACATCTCCACTACCGTTGGATTCTCTCACTTTCCAATCAAATTCCGAAATTCAGACTGAATCCTCTACAAGAAGTACCGATTACTCAACTCACGTTCATGCTTGTGTGAAGCTCCTCGGCGTCTATCAAATCATTCAGACTTCCTCCTCTGATACTCATGCTCTCGCTCTGATTTTGCGACTTCAAAGCAGCAGCAACCATTTCAACACTCAGAACTTCTGAGTCAGAAGTCACAACCAATTGTGCATACTTGTTAAGTGTTAACACTGTTTTGTAGTTTTATTCTTTTAGGTATAATGAAAATGAATGGTTATTTGCCAATGTGAATACCATTCATATGAACTACAGAACTCCAGCCTTGCATATATAATCAAATCCCAAACCTTAAAAACTTGACTGCTTTAAAACAAATCCGAAAACAAAAATATCCGAAGATCTGAATCCAAGATCCATGATTCTCCTCTCAACTTCTAAGCAAACACTAGATCTAGCTTCACTCACTATCAATTACTAACCAGAACAAAGCTCTCGTTCTTAAGACTGGTACATAATCTCACAATACAAAGACAACATTTCAGTTGCGGAGTCTTCACCAAACAAAAACTAACTGCAAAAGGAGATGTGGTAATAACATCTTACAGTCTAAATTGCAGGAACATGATGTTTCATTTCAGACATTTTCAAATTAAAATCTATGCACCATCCTCAAAGACTCACAAAGCTATGTCACTGAATCACTTGTTGTCGCCTTCATCAACTGTTCCGAATTTCTGTTTAAACGAATCTTGCCTCTTCAGCCACATCATGTGTCCCTGAATCAATCAATTTTCATACAAAAATCAACCTTCAAAACACCTAAAACCCTAGAACCAAACAAATCCCTATCAAAATTGTGTGATTGAATTGAAAATTGAAAACAAAACCTGAAGAGCAGCAGNTCACCTAAAACCCTAGAACCTAACAAAATTGTGTGATTGAATTGAAAATTGAAAACAAAACCTGAAGAGCAGCAGCCCAGGCGATGATAGAGGAAGCGATCCAGAATCTCTTGTCCTTGATGATCGTCTTCACCTCAAAACTCGCCATTAAACCCTCCCTTTCGTTTTTGGTTTTTCAATTTTCATTATCTCTGGATGTACCCAACCACTTACCACGGCCCAAGCCCAATACATAGAAAATGTAAAACCGGTACTGAACCAGAAACAAAAAAATGGACCGGTTCATATCAATCAACCAAGAAAACATTATTCTATCTCTTTTTCTTCAATTGAGCGCCACTTCATAAGTGTAAAGTTTCAAGTACCTAAAGACACATCGTTACTTCATGTCCTTTAAGTTGTTCCTACTTATTAATATACGGTTTAAACCTATATGATTGATTTGAAGATAGATTCGAAAACTTATGATTCAAAAGAAGTAGTTGGTGTTGCTTACCACGCGGTTAAGCATAGAAGAGTACTAAGGTTACCTAAAGCTGGTCAGACTAAAAGGTTCACAAAGTGAAAAGGAGAAGAATCAACATGATATTGGCTCTATAGGTTGATAGTCGATATCGGTCAGCCTCTGCTTGTACTGTGTCGTCACTTTCTTGAAGGTCAACGACTCTAATATGTAACGGAGATGACAAAAGATTTATGTCTAGAGATACACGCATGAACATATTTTTTTCTCCGGTCATTTTAACATGTAGGTTCTTATTTCTTGCTGTACAAGAAACCCTCGTCAAAAACAAAACTCAAACTTGGTCGCTTCGTCAAGATTTGCCAATACAAAGGATTTTTTTTTACCTGTCTGTACTAAAACGACAAAAAACAACATTTGGAATCGTAAGTTTTTGAATGCTAGTGCTAAAAGTATGAGACTACTAGTTGCTGACGGATTCTCGTACGCTTGTAACTTTAACCTATAATGCCGATTGACTACATTAATATTTAGTTTAGGTGACATGTCGTTGTTGAAACTATGCGCGTGTCTTGTATTTTTAACAGGTGATACTACTACAAGTACATAAAAAATTTTGCAAACCATGTTTGTAACAGGGTTTACCTTTGAATATGCTGTCGCTTTCACATTTTGGATATATACATACACCATTACCGGAGAAGTAGGCGGTTGAACCGGTCATAATGTAATAAAATTCATTTAAATTTAAATACATACGATAAAATATAAAATACATTACTGTAAACAATTGTTAAACTAAGAATAGTACAAAATGATAATACGACTTACTGGTAAAAAATTATAATTAAGGTTCTAGCTAGCGAATGAAATGATTGAAAGATGTAGAGANATTATAATTAAGGTTCTAGCTAGGAAATGAAATGATAGAAAGATGTAGAGAGATATGAAATGATGAAAGGGGAAGAAAATGGAGAGAATTTTGCCAATGATACTAGCCTAACAGTCTTAAGTTAGAGATTATAGGGGTACAATAAGTAAACAATGCAAGATATAAATACTGATACAATTTGGTCAAATTTATTTGGATCATGCAAATTTATAATTAATTTTGTGTTGCCATAATAATTGGAGAATAAATATGTGATATTACAAAAATTAGGAAGCTAAATGATTATTTACATAACACAATTTGTGTACAAAGTTGTTTTTTATTTAACTACCATTTACAATTCAATGGTTGATTTTTATTAACCCATAATAATAGCTTATGTTTTCACTCTCTCTCTACCTCATTACAAATGATGACCAAATATGATATCTGCAAATTTTCATGATCATTATATTCGTCCAAAGTATCTATATCTTGTTCAATATCATGATTCTTCTAAATAACATCTGACTGCATCATCGATTGAATATAAAATTTAAAATTGGATTGTGTTTCTTGTTTTTAGATATATTAGTGGTGATTAATCGTTCAGAAAATCGATGGTTTGAATCGACAAAGGTGAAAATGTTGTTTCAACATCGACATTGTTTTCGTGATCTCAATTAACATCAATGGATGGACTAGAGGATGTATTTTTTGTAAAATATGTTTATCTAATATCTGTACTTTTTAAAAAAAATTTATAACATTATATACATTGGATAAAATATTATAAACCCGCGGACAAAGTTTGAGACAACCAAATGGATTGAATATGCGATCAACTATTAGATTTTAATGGATTTCAAGACATCGGTAGACACGTATCAAGGAAAAATGTCAATCTTGCGTCAATAGTATCATATATCACACATCTCTTGAATATTTCGGGGGAAGAACATTTTTATAACTTAGAAAACAGGAAAGATGTATCAATACGTNCTTGTTCAATATCATGATTCTTCTAAATAACATCTAACTGCATCATCGATTGAATATAAAATTTAAAATTGGATTGTGTTTCTTGTTTTTAGATATATTAATGGTGATTAATCGTTCAGAGAATCGATGGTTTGAATCGACAAAGGTGAAAATGTTGTTTCAACATCGACATCATTTTCGTTATCTCAATTAATATCAATGGATGGACTAGGATATAATTTTTGTAAAATATGTTTATCTAATATCTGTAATTTTTTTTAAAATATTATAACATTATATACATTCGATAAAATATTAAAAACCCGGCGAACAAAGTTTGACACAACCAAATGGATTGAATATGCTATCAACTATTAGATTTTAATGGATTTCAAGACATCGGTAGACACGTATCAGGAAAAATGTCAATCTTTGCGTCAATAGTTATCACACATCTCTTGAATATTTCGGGGGAAGAACACTTTTATAACTTAGAAAACAGGAAAGATGTATCAATACGTTTGAAATCAAATCATCATAGGGTATGTACGTAAGGTATGTATTATATTTATTATAATCATAAAATAGATATATAAAAGAAGTGTGTCCTAACAACAAAAGATGCAAGATGAACGCCAATAATCCAGCTCTATAAAACTTCAAATCCGTACGTACTTCTTCGACTCCCACTCTTCAGAAATTTCAAAGCCGAATCACAATGGACGAACACAAAGACATCATCTCAAGCTTACCATTAGAGCTTCTCCTCTACATCATAAGCTTCCTCCCTTTAGAATCCGCAAGACTAATTCCTTTCTTCTCGACACGGTTTAGGTCCGTTTGGAACCAAGCCTTAGTCATCGCTCGTAGCAACAAGGGCTCCATGGACGACATATCTCACGCTGTCTCTGCCTTCATCAACAACTTCGACGAGCAAGTTCCGACCAAAAACACTCGAAAGCTTGAGTTACACTTCAACAACTCAACCTTCTTGTCCGCAAATCTCGGACCTCGTAACGTTTTATTCTTGTTATTCTCTGGTAGTTCTAAGATAGAAGAGACCTTCTCTTGGCGTCTTGAGATCAAAGATCATAACCCGAGACGCGTTAAGTCAAAAGGTTTCTTGGTGAAAACAATTTGTTTAGACTCTGTGAACTCTTTAACCCGCGAGATTGTTTCGTCTATGGTTTTGGATTTTTCTTTACTTGAGAGTCTCAAGATTTGTGGTTGCAAGGAATTGAATTCTCTCACTATTGATTCACCAACTAAGCTTCTTCACTTATCGATCTCGGATTGTCCAACGCTTAGATATCTCAATATCATATCATTTAAGCTTAAAACTCTTCATTTACATGGACATCTACCGTTGATTAAGATCCACGAACATTTCAACTTGGCCAAGGCGATTTTCGACGTAAGACTAGGTCCATGCTATTGCAACGATGCTTTAGACATCGATCCTCTCTTGCTGGTCATCAAGAACTCCCAATCTCTTACACTTTGCAGATGGATGTTTCAGGTAACAAAACATATTCTCAATATCTTTATTACACGATCAATTTGTAGTTCTATGATAGAAATAGCATTCTACCTATATATTTTTGGCAAGATTTTTATGGTTATATAGTATTGTTTTTGTTTATAGGAACTCATCAAACCGTCCATATCCTCTTCTTGGGCAACATTCCAGTTCTACAAGTTACAAGAATTGAGGTGGATCGACAACTCGATGAACCAAGAAAACATTGTTTTCCTGATCTCTTTTCTCACTCTATGCCCTTCCATTGAGCGCCTCTTCATAACTGTAAGTTTCAAGCACCTACGACCTTTTTTTAGCTCATGCCTTTTATCGTGCTAATATACCTCGGTTGTTTTTAAGATCGATTTGAATACTTATAACTCAAAAGAAGAAGTTGTCGCTTCTAACCATGCGACCATGCATAGAAGAGTACTAAGGAACTTAAAGCTGGTCAAACTGGAAGGATCAAAGAGTGAATTAAAGGACAAAAATCAACTGATATCAGCTCTACAGGAGATAGTTGATATCGATCAGCCTCTGCTTGTATTGTCGTCATTATCTTGATGGTCATCGCTAATTTGGAATGGAGATGACAAAAGATCTATGTTTAAAGACACACGCATAAACAAGTTTTGATTTGCTGTCGTTTTAACTTGGGTTCATATCTCTTGCTGTACAAGAAACCATGGCTGCTTTGTCGGTATTCGCTCGATTGAGGAGTATTAACCAGTATGCATTATTCTAATATTTACTATGTTTAGACATTCGCTAGTGTTTGTACGATAGTAACAAGAGTATATAGTATAAATTGCTGATTGATTCTCGTGCACTTGTAACTTTAACCTATAAATGGCGACATTAATATTTAGTTTAGGTGACNAATTATTCTAATATTTACTATGTTCAGACATTCGCTAGTGTTTGTACGATAGTAACAAGAGTATAGTATAAATTGCTGATTGATTCTCGTACACTTGTAACTTTAACCTATAAATGGCGACATTAATATTTAGTTTAGGTGACATATCGTTTTTGAACGATGAGCGTGTCTTCTCTTTTTGACCTATTCAACAAAAGCATGTAATGGAGTTACGGAGACTTTCTTCNCATATCGTTTTTGAACGATGAGCGTGTCTTCTCTTTTTGACCTATTCAACAAAAGCATGTAATGGAGTTATGGAGACTTTCTTCGGTCACCTAAACAAAAAAACGTGCATCACAAGTCATCCCCAATCGTTTAACCCTAAAGAAACCAACAATTTTTGTTTAATACATTTTCAAATTTTGATCATTGGACTTAACTTAAGTAGCAATGACAAAAAATTGTCATGTAGAATTATTATTGAGTACTATTACTATGTTTTCTTTATTATTGTTGATCAACGTGAAATCTTGTTTTGTTTTTTTTAGCGTGAAATCTATTATCAGGTTGCATAAAATGGTCCCATTTTTTCTTAGTTGCAAAAGAAGGCTAGTTTCACGACGAAATTAGGTAATAACAAACGAACCATGCGGAAACAGAACAGAAATGAAAATATCATGCTTCATTCCAT
>OVAP01003823.1:0-15799 GCA_900406295.1 Aurinia saxatilis
GGACTATCGATTGGTAACGATATAATCAAGCATGGATCACCGAGGATCCCATGATCAACAAGGCATATAACAAGACATGGATCAAATTTGGCCCGCGGAGAAAGCTCTTAGGCTTATCCCGCGAGCCAAGTAACGAACATGGCCCGCGGACAAGCTCACACAAATGTCCCGCGGGCTACATGATCGACATGGCCCGCGGACTACGGACAGGGACTGTCCCGCGGGCCATGAAAGGCATTTGGCTCGCGGGACAAGTCCCTTGGTTTGTTCTGTGGGCCAAACCTTCTATAAACTTACATGACGAACCATCAAGCCTATTCTATAGACATTTGGTTGGTGGGTCCCGGTCAAAACCTCACCAAGCAATGTGCTAGCTAAGTCTCACAGTGGGTCCCGACAGACTTCACCAAGGAATGTGCTAGCCAAGTCCCATTGCGGGTCCCGAACATTCTTAGACAAGCCAATTCTCTCTCTATGATCAATTGAACATTCGGACATGAAATGGACCCGCAAAGGATCGAACGAAGACAACAAGACTCATAGCCCGCGGGCTACAACCTCACCGTGGCCCGTGGGACAAGCTTGACCTCTTAGCCCACGGGCTACGACCTTACCGTGGCCTGCGGGACAAGCTCGATCTCACGGCCCGCGGGCTACAACCTTACCGTGGCCCACGGGACAAGCTTGACCTCTTAGCATGCGGGCTACGACCTTACCGTGGCCCGCAGGACAAGCTTGATCTCCCAGCCCGCGGGCTACAACCTCACCGTGGCTTGCGGGACAAGTCCACAACCTTCACCCGCGGGCTACATCTTTACCGTGGCCCGCGGGATGAGCTCGACAACATAGCCCGCGGGCTACACCCTTACCGTGGCTTGCGGGACGAGCTCGATGACACAGCCCGCGGGCTACACTCTTGCCGTGGCCCGCGAGCTACATCCTTACCATGACCCGCGGGCTACACCCTTACCGTGGCCTGCGGGACGAGCTTGATAACACAGCCCGTGGGCTACACTCTTGTCGTGGCCCGTAGGCTACATCTTTACCATGACCCGCGGGCTACAGTCTTGTTATGGCCCGCGGGACGAGCTCGATGTTATGGTCCGCGGGCTACGTGATTGCCGTGGCCCGCGAAATAAGTCTCTCTTCAATGTCCGCGGGCCAAGTCTCAGGCATGGCCCACAACATTTCTCACACTTCAGTCCGCGAGCTAAGTAACAAGTATGGCCCGCAAGATTGCTCACGTCCTAGTCCGCAAGCCAACTTAGCTAGCCTAGCAACATCGCGTCCCATGGGTCCGTGCACACGGCTTAGTCTCATCGCGAACTAAGGACCCACGATGAACATTTCATCAAACGATCATCGTGATCGCACTCTTTTTCCCTTGGTAAGGTTTTTCCCATGTGGTTTTATTTGCCAATGTTTTTAATGAGGTGATCATTAGAACGCATACGACTCACGAGATTATCTCAACAATCTCGTGGGCCCAGAAACACTTATAACTAGCCAAATAACCCAACTCAGTTTCGTGGGCCCATTTCCATATTTCATCAAGACAAAGTCCTAAGGTCTGTTCCGAGCGCTGTCAAGCAAGAAGGTCCGAGAATATAATCATCAGAGTATCTAAGGAGAAAGGAAACTAACGAGAAGACTCTGGGAGGAATGGAAACATATCTTCAGGAAATGGAAGGTGCCTACGAAAGAGCTTGGGTCCCAAGGCGGTTTAGTTAGAGTATATATAGGATTTAAGGTCGTAGGTCTTAGATCATCTTCTTCTCTTTCGAATAGCCTAAGTCTTAAGAGCTTGTATTCGAGAATTACTTTTACGATCAATAAAACGACCCCACTTTCTCTTGTTCTTCGTCTTTCTCTTTACTTTTTGAACAGTTTTAATAGAGAGTCAACGATCCTTTAAAAAAATTTATTTGATAAGTTTTTGATTGTATGTGAATTCTTACCCAATCATTACCCGAGATGCCATGTTTGTTATTTTTCTTTCATAGAATGCCATGTAGAAATTAAAGTTTCACAGAATGCCATTTGCCAGCTCGAAAAGACTATTTTACCCTTTTTCTCACTGACATCACGATTGAAAGAGATTTACTTCGACGTTCCTCTTTCCCCGTCTCATGTTCACTGTTCTCTCCCAGATTCGATAGTTAGGTTTAGGGTTTCTATCTCGCTAGCGAAAGTTGAATCCGGCAACCGAAGTAGAATCCACCGGATTTGGGCACTCAGCAACAAGGCGGAGTTATGTCTTGCAATTGATTGAATCCCGGTAGTTACCCCCAATCTCTATGGTTTCACCCATGCATTCGATTTCGATTTTAAAAAATGAAGGAGATCGAGACGAAGAATTCGAAGCGTAAGGTGGAGTCGTCGGGAAGAATCTTCGATGGATGCGTTTTTGCCGGATGAGAGCTCATATCTATCAGTTACGTTCTCTGCCTCGCTGGTTGTTCTCTTTCGAAAGGACATAATTCTCAATCTGTTTGTCGTCGTAGCATATATGAGAGATGTTTGTTGATTTGGAATCTGTGTCGGAAGCAACCTCCGGAGCTATGGGATCGCTTTTAAGCACAACGCTCTTGTATCCACTTGATACATGTAAATCAAAGTTCCAAGCTGAGATTCAAGCTTCTGGTCAGCAAAAATACAGGTTTTTTCTCGAGTTTCTCCATGTTTCATTTTGGATGTGTTTTGTGTTATGAGGTTTCATACTATGATGATTACTTGCTTCGATCATGCTTATTTGAGTATTAAGTTGTAGTAATCATGTTACTTGTGTCGTTGTTGAATTGGATTTCAGGATTGCGATACGAACAATGTTGTTTATGCTTTTGCTGCTGCTAAACGAGTACCTGTGTTTAATAGTAAGCAACATGCAAGGGGAAATAAAGTGGGAGTGGTGGAAGAGATGGATTATCCCAAAAGCCCTTCGATGTTGTCTAAAGAGGAGTAGTTTGGTGAGGCCAATGAAGTTTGAGGAGTTGAAGGTGGAGAGTAAGAGTTGTGTGAAGAGTAGTAGTCCGTTAATGTTGTCGCAGATGGGTATTGTCTGGGTTTATTATTGTAATCTTTATCCAAATAAGTGACTAGGGTTTAGAATTTTTATCATATGAAAATTTCCATACTTCGGATATATATATCGTTATCCAAATAAGTTACTCGGGCTTAGTTTGTTATATGCGAGCGCCATTTATTCTTCTTTACAACCATTGGTGCGTTTCACTTTTTGATTTGGATTTAGGAATGAAGGAGTTACTGAATTGTGGTGTTCATTGTCAATACAGGAATCGGATTCAAGAGTTGCTTCGGTCTAATTTCAATTACTTTCTATTTGGGTTTATACTTCCTCCTGATGCTTCATTACCCCTATAGGGTTTAGATTTCTACTACCTTTCCCACCAGAATGCACGCTATTGCGTATAGTCCCTTGGAATTCTGATACGACTGAATGGAGGTAAGAACGAGGAATTAAACGGAGACGTCGCGGAGGCTCTATCTTAGGAAGAAGATACAGATGATCCAATGCCAAAGAACATAAACTCTTGAAGAAAACAGAGGTTCACGTGAAGAAAAAACTTGTGCTTTCAAATGCTCTCAGTCAAATTCAGTGATCAAATTCAGAACGTACCTTACATAGTTACATTGTATCTCTATTGGGTGATGCTTTGTTTCATCAGAATACGGAAGAGCTATTGTAAGTTCGATTTTGGTTCTGGGAGTTTAGTCTTTTATAACCAATGCTAGGATTAATATTTGTTTTTTATTATAGATATTATGTACTGAGCAGAGATAAACTTTTATAAAGCTCTGATTTTCCCCCCATTTTTTTCCTCCTCCACATCTAATTGTTAGTGTAGATGACATCGCACCCTAATAGCTTTCTCATACCACCTTCGTAATTATCCCTCAGTCAAGGGGCAGGTCGGTCCGAATTTCAACTTTTTATGAAAATGGCATCGCCCCAGCCCGATGGCATTTTTGAATTTTTTATTTCACACCATGGCATTCTAGATAAATTGCCCTTTTGATAAGGTAGACTGGAACTTCATGGAGTATATGCTAAGGACTTTAAGGTTTGCACATACTTGGTGACTTGTGTAAAAACTGTTAGCTATTATATCCTTATAAATGGGCAAACTTATGGGTTAATCAAACCTTCTAGGGGAATGAGGCAGGGAGATCTCATATCTCTATCTCCTTTGTACTGAAGGGCTCTATTTGCTACTTAAGGATAAAATCAGACAACATGATTCATGGTTTTAAAGCAAGTAGAGATAGTCCAATCATAACTCATATGTTTTTTTTTGTTGATGTCTCTCTTCTTTTTTGTCAAGCTAATGAGCAAGAGCGTAGAAAACATTGGAAGACTACGCAAGAATGTCAGGACATAAGATCAATTTTAGCAAGTTTGTTATAATGTTTGGTAAAGGTATACTAGTCTAGATACAAAAAATAATATACAAACCAATACTGGAATTGATAAAATATGAAGTTTTGGTAGATATCTTGATTTGCTAGACATTATAGGAAAGAACAAAAGAGACAGATTTTATTTTTTTAAGTAAAGAATCACAAATAAGGTTGATAGTTGGTTTTCTTATTTACTATCTACAGCTGGAAAGGAGGTCATAAAATAAGTAGTTGCTCAAGCTCTTCCAACCTATTGTATGTCATGTTTCCTTATGCCAAAAAGTTACTTCAGGAATCACGAGAGTAATTAAAAGGTTATGGTGGTCTCACTCTACTACTATTAAAAAGACATTTTAAATTGTATGGAACAAACTAACGAGATCAAAGGAAAATGGTGGTTTGGGGTTTTGGGACTTACAAACTTTCAATGAACCCCTATTAGCAAAATAGAGTTGGAGAATACTTTTCCATACATTGTACTCTTTAAGGTACTCAAAGACAAGTATTTCAATAAGAGCAACTTATTCGAGAAAAAAAAAAGAAAGTGGGAGGAAAGCCTCATGCCAAAGGCCAAGGGACAAATAACATACCAAAGCATCCCAAAGAAGCTTTAGCATTGACAGATCAGCTTGCTGTTTTGTAGACACTTCTTGGCCTGCAAAGCAACAACAAAGGAATATAATGGCATCTAGTAAGCCAGGGATAGACATAGCTTAGTATAAGGATTAGCAACCGTTGAACCAATAACAAGCCCCAAAGAAGCAAGCATTTGCCTTTTACAATAACCATATTTTGTTTTACATTATCTAGTTTAGATTAATATATCTCAAATTAGTATATATTGTCAAAAAACAAAATATCTTAAACAAATTTGTATTCAAATTGTACCGATTTATATTTAATTTATAATTATAAAAATCAATTGATATATTTTATTAAAGAAACAAAAATTGTTTGTGAGAAACACGTTAAGAATATTTTTTTGTTTGAGTTTTAAATCTCAAATTAGAGTTTTGTCACATAACTAAAAAATTATAATAGATGCATTAGTGATATTTGTTTATGACACTATAAACTGTTAATGAAAAAAATAAATAATATAAATGACATAACATTTTTTCTCTAATTTTAAGAAAGCATCGCATCATACTTTTAAATGACTAGAAAGTTATAAGTATATGACTTTTTTGTAGAAACTGGGTTCATGTTTGTCTTATTGCTCATTTTCAAAAGTGTTTGATAATGAGTTGAAGGTATGTATTGCGTATTACTAACAAAACCTAGCTAAAAGCTACCACAGACTCTTCCGCTGTAGCTCTGTTTTAATCGCTTAAATGCATCCACATTGCATACCGGTTAACCCAGAGCGGGGCCGTTCGTTCGAAATGTGTTATCATTTCGGAGTTTTGTTAGGGTGAATTTTGGTAAAATTTTTTGAAATAAATATAAATTGTAACTTAACAAAAATTTCATAATAAGTATTATTTTAGAGTTAAATTTTTTTTTTTTTTTAAGTGTTGTTTTATTTTTTTCAATGCAGATTTTTTTATTTTTTCAATGCAGATTTTTCCCAAAATTTCTAGTTTTATTTTTATCTTTTAAGTTTATTAATTATAAAAATCAAGAGATATAACATATTAAATATGGATGAAACGCAAAATTTAATAATTTTTTAAAATTTTTGTGAAATATGTCAAAATGATATAGCTACAGACTACAGTATACAGTCTCACAAACTACAGTGTACAGAGGAAGTATAATTTTTTGCACAGGAGACAAAAACAAGTATCACTCAAGTATTTATACGATTACACACGTTAACACGTATAGCTACAGACTACAGTATACAGTCTCATAGATAATTTTAAAATAATATAAATACAATAGGAGTGAGACAGTTTGGTACAAGTTCTCTCACTTCCCTGAACAATTTCAGTTCCCAAGAACTAGAAAAAGATGAAAAGAAAACCAAAAACATTCACATTTTCTTATTCTTTTCCCTTTTCATGTTTTTGTGACAACTCACAAACACAGTCTCCTAATTCCTCTTTTTGTTCTCCCCTCTTTCATTGCTACTTCAAATAAATAAATAAATAAATCATTTATCGTCTGTTTGGTCCTCTGTGTTGTCTTTATTATTTGGAAAATAATTAAAAATAAATTCTATGAATGCAACTCTCTGCCCATTCATTAACTGCACTTTCTTCCAACTTGCAAACTGTTCCTCTTCTCTATGTTGTCCTTTCTCTTGTTTGGGACTCTCAACCTTCCAATTACTCAAAACCCTGCCTTTATTTTATTTTGAGCACAATAATATTTTGAATGTTGCCTCCAAAAAATAATAATAATATTTTGAATGTTATTCCAAAACTTGTTTTTTATTTGTTCTCTTAAATCATAACATAATTTAAAAGGCAAAGCTTTGGAGTCCCTACAAACTACTACTCTTTAGTTTTGAGTGTTTTGTTGAAATTATATCCTTGATGTGATGATATTGAATGTGATTGAACTACTAGTGTTGATGATATGTGCTCATTTTATATATCACTGAAATGTTCGAATCAACAACTGACATTCATAATTGTTTTGTGGTTGTGATAGTAGAAACGTAAATTATCAACTTCAAGCATCTAGAAAGAAAACAACAACAAAATGAACTTTACCTTTGTTATGAAAAGGGTTGCAGAAAAAAACGACTCACTATTAAAACTTTATAGGTTCAATAATTGGCGTTGAATATGCATTGATATCAGAAATGATATGTGATGAGTTTGGAATGGATTACCCGCTTAAAACTCACTAAATCCGTAAAGATATGTACTATTTTGGTCTTTGTCTTCCAACATGAACTTTCCGATTTTGTCTAACTGCATCCGTACTAAATTTAGTCTCTCCAAATAGCCATTTAAAATTGAACTGAACATTAACCGGATAATTAGTATTTTGGAATCACGTTTGCAGATTAATTTAATAAAATTAAAAATATTTAAATACAATTAAATATTTAACGGCTTGAAACCCCCTTCTAACATATCGACTAAAACTGTAACACCATGTACTATTTTTATCTTTGTCTTACTACATGAACTTTCCGATTCTGTCACCTTGCACCCGTACTACATTAAGTCTCTCCAGATAGCCATTTAAAATTGAACCGGACCTTAACCGGATAATTAGAGTTTAGAAATCACGACTGTAAATTAATTTAATAAGATAAAAAACTTCTAAATACAATTAAAAAATACAACTAAGAACCAGATTATACAAAAAAAACTAATCCTAAACCAAACCAAATCCAAAATTAAACCCTCACACTCTCGTTTTCTCCGTCAATTGAATCGAAGAACAAAAATTTCATTTCCGTGATTCAATCTCCAAACACTCCTTAATCTCCTCTATCCTCGCATGCTCGTCTTCTCTAACGAGAAAACAACCGCGATGTGCGTCATTTTCATAGAAAAAATTCTCTTTCAGTGGAAGTCCTAGGATTCCGCTCTTTCTTATAAATTCCTCACACGCAACTCCTTTATCTAAAATTTGGAATGGTACGATTGGAAAAAATATTTCGCTTCCTCCGTAGAAGCAGCTTCCACCGAGGATGATGACGGACTTGAACTAGTCACTCTCCTCCGTGAGCTAAAATGGCTAATCGAAGACTCGTTCATAGACAATTCTTTAGCGATTCTTCACAGAAACTAAATCATTGACAACAGTGAGAAACTAAATTTAATGAATAATATGTACTTTGTGACTCTATATCTAGTTTTGATTGGTTTTATTCACTAGTTATTATAAAGTAAGCACCGCAGACACTCTTATAAGCCATAAATACTATTATTATTTCTAGATTATATAGAGACTATTTAGCCATTAGATGATCATATAAGGGTCATCTAGAGTTCAATTAATGTTCCTATATATAAATACGACACTCTAATCTGTACACAAAAGTTGATACTCATTTGATTTACGTCTAGGATCCATATAAGAGTCTGGACCTCAATAACATTGTTTGATTAGTTTGTTTTTGTGTGTTTGCGTTTTACCATTCTAAATGAATAATATGTGCACAGTGATTCTATATATAGTTTTGGTAGGCCTTTATTCAATTGTTTTTATAAAGTAAACATTGTAGACATTGTTTTTAAAAGTTTTTAATCTTATTAAATTAATCTACAATCGTGATTTCAAATATCTAATTATCCGGTTAAAGTCCGCTTCAATTTTAAATGACTATCTGGAGAGAATGCAGTACAGGTGCAATATGACAGAGTCGGAAAGTTCATGTCGTAAGACAAAGATCAAAATAGTACATGGTGTTACAGCTTTAGTCGATATAGTAGAGTGGGTTTTAAGTTGTCAAATATTTAATTATATTTAATATCTTTTAATCTTATTAAATAAATATACAAACATGATTTCAAAACGCTAATTATCCGGTTAAGGTCCGATTCAATTTTAAATGACTATCTAGAGAGACTAAATTTAGTACGGGTGCAATTAGACAGAATTGAAAAGTTCATGTCGTAAAACAAAAAATAATAGTACATAATTTAACGTACTTAATCGATATAGTAACCGTTTGGAATGGAACATTATACTATGCAAAAGGAAACGTATCAACATATGCTTTTTTTTCTTGCTGAAATGACGTAATTTTGAGGATAATAAGTTCATTTACTATGAGATAATTACTACTGTAATTTATTCAAGTCACAGATAATATAAGTAGGTAATATAGAATGGTTATCTTCCGAACTCAAAGTAGCTAATTTACAAATCAACAGTAAAACATGAGATTCTTGACATTATCACTTAATTTAGGCAAAGGAACTGTCTTGGGAGGTCCCGCACGAGACACAGAAGAAGGATTCAAGGATCCTCCATTAGATTCAGATGATCTCTCGATGTATAGTCTGCCTCTGTACGCTGCAAGGTGAGCGTAATAAGCCGGCGGCACAATCGAAACAGGTTTCGTGCACCTCACGAAAGTGTAACACAAGTTATACACAAGTCTCTGCAATTCATCAGAAGTGAACTCGTTTTCGTCCCACAAGATGTGATAATGCGTTGGTCTGCTCGTGCCCTTCACTCCCAAATGGCTACACAGATAGAAATCAAACTCTTTCGGATGAGTTATCACGGTATCTACCACTGTTCCAGGAGGAATGTTCTCATGGTCAGGATCGCACCGGAACAGCCTCGTGTGGTGTCTTTTCTGGACCACGGCGAAAGTGATGCTCGGGTTGTAACCTTGGAACTTAGAGCAGGCGGTTTTGATCGATTGAAGCTCTTCGTGGAGGATTTTCTTGAACTGGGTTTCGCTCACACCATCTCTGAAGAATATGATCCGACTCGGAAGCTTGTTTAGGGCTTTGTAGAAATCTTCAATAAGTTCCTTGACCATCAAGTCAAGATCTTGAATGATCTCTTGCCTATGAGTCTGAGACCTCATTCTTGAGACGTAACGGTTAGCTTCTGGCCAGTTTATGCTACCGACCACAGCTGCTACCGAAGGGCTACAATCATCGAACGGATGAGGGTGCGTTACATCAGCTCCCATGAAGATCACCGGCTCATCCAGTCTAAACAATCTTGGGATGTGAGAAGGTATCGAGTTGTAGAGCTCAGTCATGGAACCACCGATCTTGGCGTTTATCTTGAGAGCTAAGTTTGAAACAAACTGAGAATTGTGCTTAGTGATGTTAGGATATAAGCAGCATTGTGTCACAACGCCAATTCTTGTCTCTGCTATCCGCTTTAAATCTCCATAGCCTTTATGTTTTTTCTCCATGACACAGATAATCAGCTGGAGGTTGTTCGACGCAGCTCTTTGAATCTCCTTCAGTTTGCATTCGAGAAGCGAAATGTTGTTGAGTATGTGTGATGGTTCAAAGAAGGTGCTGCTTAATGTGTTCTTGCTTAGGAAGATTCCTATTTGCTCACACTTTTGAGTGAGCTCGTTTATGAACTTGGGAATACTAGATTTCTGATCCAAATTGCCTCCAATACTCATCAAGGCCCATCTCTCAATTCGAGTTCCTTCAGAAGCTCTACTTTCCAGAAGACTCCTTGGCCGGTCAAGTTTAAGCTTTGGAGGCTGCAGTACTCTTCCTTTCAGCAATGTCATTTCTCTCGAAACCCCGAGGTTGAACTCTCTGGCTTGGTTTCCGCTGTCAAATAATAAAAAGATCAACATCTTTTCAATATGTTAGTACTCGAATTTAGAAACTCGACTAAATGAATTACCTCGATGGTCCGACTGGTCCTTCCATAACCTTTTCTATAATAGCTTTCCTTTCCTTTGGTCTCTGGCAGCCCATTTTCATAATCTTTGCAGCTTGATCATCCGAAAGCTTCCCAAGAAACTTTTGGCCTTCACAGATCATACATAATTCCATAGGGAGGTAACAAGGTCTCGCCCTACTAATCAGCAGACACGGCAAGTGCTTGAACTGAATCTCATAACTGTAATGATCTTTGAAGTAGCTCATAAGCCTTAAATGCTTCCCATCTCTATCCGGAAACCATAAATTCTCGGTGATCTCCTCTGTTAACCCGTAAACTCGATACCTTTGAACAGTTTCTCTATGGCAAACAAAGATTCTTATGTTCTTGAGTGCTTTCTCTACTTCTCTTCTTTCCTCGAAACTCAATTCTCTACCTTTGTTCCTAGGTAGATCCTTGAGAAAATCGAGCCGCTTCTGTAAGTAAGCTATTACTCCAATGCTTTCATGGAATGCTGTGACTGAGAGATCCATGTTGAGGGCTAAACCTTGCTGAGTCTGTCTAAGACTCTGGAAAAACCCTCTGAGTCCAACAGCTCCTCCTCCAATCTCCTTAGATCCACCCATAGAACTCGAGTAAAACGATCTTCCAACCGATGTACACTTCTCCGTTGGATTCTCCCTTAAGATAACATCAAGAGCATGAATGTATTCTTGAGGCAGAGGAGCCCAGTCTTGTCCTTCCTTTCTCTGTTCCTTTCCATCAAACATAGACACAAGCCTCATGTTAACCCTAAACAGTTTATCAATCTTCTTCTGAGATTGCTTCCCTCCCAAGTCACCGTACTTCACAACCATCTTGCAAGATGGGATAGGCAGATTAACGAAGAACTCAAGCCTATCTCCCTGAAATTCCACAGGGCTATAAATGTTTTTTCTACCATCAAACGCGGGGACAGCACCGGAGAAGCTACTTGGCTCGGTCTCCACGAGCTTCTGTTTGATCATCCGAGCGATTTCCTTTGAAGGGTGTGGAGAGATCTCAACGTTGTAATGGTAAATCCTCTGTGAAGGATCAAACTTGACAAGAAAATGGTTGGCGAGGAGATAAATAACAGAGCCTTCTTGACCACCAAAGTCAGGTCTTTTAGCAACCACTAATGCTTCTGCTTCTGTTGGTTTGGAGCCATTGTTTCTACTGTTGGCTTTATGTTCAGAAACTTGCTTCTTCTTCTGGTGCTGTTTTTTCTCCAAAACTGTAAAAACAGATATGGTGTGAAGAAGCAAATGGGTAAGTCAAAAGTCAAAAAAGACTTTTTTTTTTTTTTCTCTTTTTTACTGAAACACAAATGATGCAAACAAATCAGTACCAATAAAGAGTGTTTAAGCAAGACAGAGAGTTTCTTTCTGAGTGAAAAGATTCAGACATTAATACATTTATGAAAGAGAAACATTAAAGAAAAGTGATATTGCAGTACAGACTACAGAGAGTGAGGAGGACCATATAGACAATTTACACGATTAGAGGAAGTGTGTGGGGAATCACATCAAGAACAGCAAAGGGAAGAGATAGCCTTGAAAACCTCGTCCAATAAAAAAAACTAAAAAACTAGAGACATAGGTGAGGATCCTAAAACATTTAGACAAAAGAACATAAACATGCAAGAAATAGGACAAACATGGTTTCTCACCTGGAGAAAGAGGGAGAGATTTGTGGAAACGGGTCACTGAGTCAAAGAATCTTTGGGCAGGAGGAGGAGGAGGAAGAGGAAGCAAAGGAGGAGGCAGAGGAAGAGGAAGAGGAAGAGGAAGAGGCAGAGGAAGAGGAAGAGGAAGTAGAGGAGGAAGAGAATTGTGGAGTTGAGAGTAGAAGCAGTAGTAGTAATAATAGTAGTGGCTAGAATGGAGACTGGAGGGGACAAGACTGAGATTTTGTTGGTCAGAAGAAGGCTGCAAGAGAAAAGGAGGAGAAGGATTGGTGTGAAGAGGCTTGTGGAGAAGAGGTGTTCTTGATTTGGAACCGGGGATGTGTTTGGTAGTGTGAAGACTCTCAGTTTTTTCTTCCATGGTGAGCAAAAAGGAGAGAAAGAAAAAGAAAGAGAGAAGAGGAGAGGTGAGAGTATGGTTTATCAGAAGAGGCAGAAAGGGATTGTCTGGGTTTTTGCTCAGGGAAAGGTCAAAGTCCCTTTTTTCTTTTCTTTCTTTTGTTCCGCTCTGCCCCAAAAATAATGTAATGATGCTATTTATGCAGTCATAAATACCCTCATATTGTTGCACATTTTAACAAAACAAAACTCAAATTGTCGGAAAATTAAAATACTAAAGGTGTCTCTGTAAACAAACATTTTCAAAATAATTGTGAAAATAGACATTTTTTTAGTTCACTTGATAGCACCGTATTTGATAAACACATTACGATATATCATATCATGATAGTATGTTATTGCTATTTATATATTATCAAGTACTCATTGTAAACTTGGGAAAGTATTGCTCATATTCATTGATCACCTTCCTTTAACCATATATTTCTGTTTTTTTGTTTCCAAAAAAATATTTCATAATTCTTTTGTTTTTGAATCAGCTGAAAAATGGTCCAATCTGATTGGTTGAGCAATTGAATTTGGATAGGATCTTATAATTCCCTTCTCTTTGCCATTGAACTCTCATTGTTATCTTCCTATTAGTAAGGTGACTTTACTTGTAAGATTTATTGATAGTGATGATATTTTACCGTTTTTCGATATGATTTTTTTGGTGTTTTTATCAAAAAAATATTTATTTTAAAATATAAACTATTGAATTTCACGTTTTTCTAGTTGCAAAGTGTTTTTGTGAAAACATTGCATTTTAGGTTGCAAATGAACACTTTTTACCGAATCCAACAAATTAACATCAGAAGTCCATTCCCGGATGAAATAGATGTTCATTTTGGAATGAAGTGAGGAGTTAGAAAAATCAAGCCACGAGAGTTAGCTTTCACATGGGCTTGGAATCGTGCCAAAATTCCTCAGGAATAAGAAGTTAAGCCCAAATTACTGAATGAGTGTCCAGGAGTCCACAAGAAGGCCCAATCGATCAGACAAGAGGCCCATCGATCGATCGACGCCCATTTTGTCAAGAAGTTTCCAAAGCAAATTCAGATATGTATTGTTGCATTTGGGGAGATATTTGCTTACGTTGAAGATAAACTTAGGAGATACGGAATCTTCATAAATGCTCAGAAAGATTACGGTCGATCGGTCAGGATAACGACGACCGATCGATCAACTGAAGATAACCACTAAAATTTGGATGTTTATCCAAATCTTCCTCCTCATTCTTCTCAACCCTTTGCTCGACCCTCTTCCCTATAAATACAGACCTCTGACGGCCGAGAGAAACATCAGAAATTCTCTAAAAGTTTTCATGCATCCATGCTTACAATTTATCACTTTTATCAGTTTCTTTGTTCTCTTTCATTTTGTTTATTGCTTCAAGGAAGAAGTCTGTAATCTCTGCATTTCCAGAGAAGTTATTCTTAACTATTTTTATATAAGCAATTTTCATTATGTTTATGTCTACTCTTGCTATGTCTGAGTAGTCTTTTAGTTAGGAATAGGGTTTTGCTAGGAGAAATCATGGTTTGATAGATAGGCAATATGATTATATAATGAGTAGTTCATAGGCTTATTTTCATATCAGTATTTAATCTAAATGATAGGATAAATCTGCTACTAATACACTACTTAGAGTAAGAGATCCAAATCTTGATAGTGAAAGCTCTTCTATTTATTAGATTAGTAGGATTTGATTTCTTGAACTTAGTGCCTAGATTGGTTGGTTGATCAGCCTAAAGGTTCTCTTTCTGAAATGATATATGTTAAAGTTAACTAGGATACCAATTGAACTAAACTAGCTAAGTCTGACCATAAGGATAGTTAGTTATTAGTGAAATCAACTATATAGCCTAAACTAGTAATTATATAATTACTACCCTGAATAATTCAAACCGTGATCATCTGATGCATTACTTGACTTCCTAACGCCTTTTAATATTGAATTTTCTCACGTTTATTTCATTTTAGTCATTCAGGCATTGACCGATCGACCGCATAATCTGCCATCGACCGAGAGGTGTTCCAAACGATCGATCAATTCTCACGACCGATCGATTGTAACCAAAACCAAATCATTTTGCTTGCTTAGCTCGAGTGAAGTTGGACGTGCTATGTGTGACTCTGCTCTCTGTGGATTCGATCCCTAAGTACTATTGCGAGAGCCTGTGCGCTTGCAGGATTATTTTGGGTGAAAACTTAATCCCCATCAAGTTTTCTGGCGCAGTTGCCGGGGAGCAACAGTGACCACTAGCATAATAATCAAACTCCAGACTAAGCTTTTCCCTTATTTCATTTTTAGTTTATTTATTTTCTGTTTTTGCATTTTTAATTTGTTTCATTTGTTTCAGGTAGCCACTCATGGCTCATCAAAACAATGATGCTCAAAATGGCCCCTACAGGTATTTCTCGTCTCCTAGGAGATCATACCAACCTTGGAACCCTCACGTTGGCCCCTTAGAGTCTAGGATGATCGACTCTTACCATACCTATGTAGGAGAGAGTCAAAGATTTCAACCTCCCCGTCCACTCAGCTCGGAGTTCTCAAACACTAGAATGGAGGAGATGCTAGCACAATTCCTAGCTACCCAAAGGAGTTTTGAAGAAAGGATCGAAGCAAAGCTGGACCATCTCAGTGATGAGATGAATCAGAAGATCAACTCCCTGACCACCAGAATCAAGGAACTACAAGATGCTCAGGAACAACATGAGGAGTGGATAGGACATAACTAGAGAGGGCTAAATGAAAGGACAGGAGAAGCTCGCTTCATAAGATTCAGCATGAGGAATGACAAGACTCAGTACGAGGATGACTTTAGTAGAATCCACAGCCGCATCGGGAGACTTGAGGACTTAGTAGAATCGATCAAACCAGAAGCCGAGATCGGGAGTCAACTACCCAGCCAATCGATCGATGCACTTATGGACTCGATCGATGAGAGTCTGAAACCCATCATGGAGACCATCCAGCTGATAAACACCAAACTTGGGAACTCCTGCATACCTGAGTACTTGATACACAAAGTTTTACCCTGGTATTTCTGACTGCAAGTGTAC
>OVAP01003824.1:0-15795 GCA_900406295.1 Aurinia saxatilis
TATGTTCGAATCATACAGTGTGATTTCAGGACAACTTTCCTTCAAAAGGTCCTAAAATGCAATATATCAGTTGGAAGCTTCGAAGTTGAGCCGAAAGGATTGCTCGATTACTTCTCCATTTGGAGCGGTTAGGTATAGCCCGATCCCAGAGCCGAATTTGGAGGATGATCCGTCACAGTGAAGGGTCCAGAACGGGAACGCGACCCTATCGGCTTCCATGTTGGCGACGGTGACCCAGTCTGGAGATGCTGAGGTCAGCAGATTTGGTTCGGACGTGCCCTTGGTCTTAGGAGGGAGTATCCTGCCTTCGTCGATTTCGTCCGCGAAGTCGGCCAAGACGAAGTCAGCGAGAACTTGCATCTTTGCTGTTGTGCGCAGCCTATATTTGATATCGTACTCGCTGAGCTCAATTGCCCATTTAGCAAGATGACCGGATTAATTAGGATTGTGTAGAATGGCACGTAGAGAGTATGATGTGAGTACGATGGTAACGTGGGACTGGAAGTAAGGACGCAGCTTCCGAGCCAAGACGACGACGGCGAGCACCAGTTTTTCCATTAGCGGGTAGCATGTTTGAGCGTCTGTCAAGGATTGACTGACATAGAAGACTGCTCGTTGTTTATTTCTCTCTTCTCTTATCAAAGCGCTGCTTACTGCTGATGATGACACGGCAATGTATAGAAAAAGAGGTTTTCCGTCCACAGGTTTTGAGAGAATTGGTGGAGTCTTGAGATACTGCTTCAACTGCTGAAAAGCCGCTTCGCATTGGTCAGTCCACACTATTAGTTTAGTGTCCCGCAGTGTCTTATAGAAGGGGAGACACTTATCTGTTGATCGGGAGATGAAGCGATTTAGGGCTGCTACTCGTCCCGTGAGTCGCTGGACATGTTTTACCGTTGAAGGTGATCGCATAGACTCGATAGCTTCGATCTGCTTGGGATTCACTTCAATTCGCGCTTGGTGGCCAGGTAGCCTAGGAACTCTCCTGACTCCACTCCGAATCGGCACTTGGTTAGATTGAGCTTCATGTTGTACGAGTTGAGCTTCTGAAAACATTTGTCTAAGTGGCGCACATGGTCAGAAGCTAATAGTGACTTGACTAACATGTCGTTGATGTAGACCTCCATGGTCTTGCCCAATTGTTCGGCGAAGCTTGCCAGTGAAGAGAAGTGCCTGCTTCAGAGTCTCGAGAGTAGCTTCGTACCCCATGCCGTCAATTTGCGTTAGGGTTGATTTGAATCTGACGATGAAATCGCGAAGAGATTCATTATGCCCCTGTCGAATGTTCCATAGATCTTTACCAGTCAGCTCAGTTCCAACCACGATCACGTACTGCGCAAGGAATTTGCTCTGGAGGGTGTTGAAGTTATCTACCGAGTACGGGTCCAACTTTATGAACCAACGGAGCACTGCCCCATCCAAGTGTTTGGCGAACCAAAGGCAAAGACCGGCGTCCCTTTGTCCTGGCGGGAATTTTGCACGGTTCATGGCAACATGGAACGCAGCGAGGTGTGCCTTAGGATCGGTAAGCCCTTTGAAGATCGGAATCTTCATTTTTCCAGGATCCGAGATGCTTACGGCGTGATGGCCGGGATGAAAGGAGTTCTTCTCGCCTCTTCAAGCATCCGGTCAATCGCAGGGGCCGATGTGGTCGCCCGATGAACCTGGTTCTGAATAGCTTTAAATCCGCCGTTAGTCCTCGCGATCATGGCTTTCATCTCATCTAGTTCGGCGCGAAGATCTCTGTGTCTGAATTCCTCGTCAAGACCATGTTCGTCGTCCGAAACCTCTATTCTGTTGGCAGCGGCTTCAGAATCTTTAACTTGTTCGTCATTCGTTCCTGCGATCTCGTCAGCTCCCAACTCTTTCCTATTCTGGTCATCCGTGTTTCGAGATGGCTCGCGGTTGATGATTGGTTCGCTAAGCATCGAGGCTCCTCGTCTCGGAGGAGGAGGAGGAAGGCGAGTGGGATCTGTGATCCTGAAGGTATTGGTAGGCATCTGGAAGCCATCGTTAAAGTTGAGGGAGCTCCGAACATTAGTTGGGACTTTTTTTGGAGGTTTGCGCGTTGCGGCCAGCTGGGTAGAAATTGAGTTTAGCTGGTTGAGGATGCTGAGGTTCGTCGTCTCTTGCTGCGAGGCCCGGTGAGCGAGATCGGCCAGCGTAGCCGCGACGGCTTCTGGGTTGACCTCGACACACACGACTCCCTGGTTGTCGGTCACAGTTCGCGTGATAGTAAACGGCGTGGCCGTTCCTGGCTGCTGTCCTTCGGTAGGATTTTGGTGCTCGTTGGTCATTATTCTTTGCTAGGGTTTCGGTTTGTGAGAAAAGTTACCGGAGTACCCACAGTCGGCGCCATATTGTGTGGGTAGAATCACACAATCATAATTTGTTCGAGATTCTGGATGAGAGACTCGATATAAAGAGTGAGACACAAACAAAAAGAACTAGCAAAGGATTGCTTTGTATTGATTATGAATAAGAGTCTTTCGTAGCGTTAGCTTTTCTCAGGGTTCTAAGGCTAGAAAGAGATGATCTTAACAAGTTTAACCCTAGGAGCTATATATACAAGATTGTGCCGACTTGGATATATGTTAACTTCCTATAGTTTCTCGTATATCCTTTCTCTTCGCACTCCTCCTTTTATTTTTATGCGGGCTTCGCCTTTATCGTCAATATGGGCTTTCCTCGTACTCGGACTCGAAGGTATGGGCCTCGGTAATGACTTCGCCACTATCGTCAAATGCTGAATTCGTCAAGATATGTTCACACTTAAACATAGTGCGACCTTGCGTTAAAGCCCACCTCGCACTTAGGCCCAAGGGATGACTAAATAATGACTTCGCTATTTGGTGGGCACGATGTCTCCGCGCGTGTAGCGTTAAGTGATTGCGAGGTCACATGCGACCTCGCGAGTATGATCCCCTATAACGGCGATGTTGCCATTCCATGACCTCGCATTTAGAGGGCTGCATAGTCGCAAGATGTCGTTGTTCGTCTAACGACCTCACGCTTAATACAATAGTGAATGACAATTCATGGTCAGACGGCCTCATGGTTACGCGGAACATGTTAGTAGACGAGGAACCTTCAAACCAATCATTAGTTTGTCATGTGGGGATATTTGACCCCCCACAGTTAGGACAATCAAGCCACGTGAGTTAGCTGACACATGGGCTTGGAATAAAGTCGTTTGCCCTCAGGAGTAAGAAATTAAATCCAAATCATTGAAGATGTATCTAAAAGCCCGTCTAAGATGAAGGCCCAATCGACCGGAGGACAGGCCCACCGATCGATCAATGCCCAATAATACAAGGAAGCTTCGAGAACAAATTCAGATAAGGACCATTGTATTTGGGAAGATTAAGGGTGGGCATTCGGTTACCCAATCGGGTTTTGGGTCGGGTAGTTCGGGTATCAGATTTTCAGGTTTATGAATTTTCGACCTATTCGGGTTTTATTAAAAAATCGGGTCGGGTCGTCCTTTCGAGAGTGACAAAGGTTGGCCGAGGGGTTGATTAAGCTAAACCCCTCGGCATTGTGACCAAGACGCTGATCCTTATGCCGAGCCCTTGTCTCATGTGGAAGAGCTCGGTGTTTTGGATGGGATTAGCGTTGCCGAGGACTGTGTGAATGAAGCCCTCGGCTTCTTTGAGAATGAGGATTTATGCCGAGCGCTACGTGGTTAAAAGATGCTCGGCATACTTGAAAGTTCCTTCTACGCCGAGGGGTTGATTCAGGTAAGTACCCTCGGCGTTTGGTGAAGGGTACATCTAGCCGAGGTTTTCCCAAATGTGCGTGCTCGNTACCCTCGGCGTTTGGTGAAAGGTACATCTAGCCGAGGTTTTCCCAAATGTGCGTGCTCGGCTTAATGCACTTACGTACTTGTTCATTTCGTCCATGTAATGCGAGGTGGGGATATTTGACCCCCACAGTTAGCCCCCCCTTAAGCTCACACGATGTGACCAACAGTGTGAGAGGATGCCGAGCTATCGTTGATTGGACGAAATGTCTTAAATACCTCAGGAATGTGAACAGTCTTCGCGTGTTTTCGAGGCACAACCTTTCGGATTCTACCCCGCTCCTATTTATGCCCTGTGAGCTCTTCATTTCTCCTCATTCTTCATCAGTTGTGAACTTCTCTCAAGGTACATTTGCTTTGTTCTCCCTCTTCTCTCTTCTTTAGTGTTCTTCATGTTCTTAGTTAATCCTGTTAGGACCGCCGCCGTAGATCTCATCTTCACCCGTAACCCTAGTTTTTTAAAGTTTGTTCTACGTTTTCCGGCGAGCCACCCTGATTCTATGGACCTACCCGAGCGTTTGGGACTAGAACTCGGCGACCGAAGTGGCCGAGGAGATGCTGACGAGGAGACTCTGGATGACTTCCGAGACTCGAAAGGGGACGACGTGTTAGAAGACGACGCTCCTCCGCCCGGTCTTCGCCGAGTAGTGCTAAGTGAAGATGAGAAGTCTGATGGCGAAGACGAGGAGTTTCTAGAAGATAAATAGAATCCAGTTGCTGAAGACGAAAGGACTCAAGAAGACGAGGGGCGTGGTCTTGTGGAGGTCTCCGAAGAATATGGATTCGCGGAGACTGCTGAGGAGACCAAGTTTCCATCTGACGCCGAGCGGGTGGACGTGGTAAATCTGGCAGCGGTCGAGTCATGCCTGCTCTCGCATATGGTCAAGGTTGAGACAGAGGAGTACCATCAGGGTTATGGTCCATTGTTTGATGTCGAGCAAAAAGAAAAACGGAAAGCCGAGGACAAGAGCCGTGCTGGTAGAAATAAATGCGGGAATCCAAGGGGCCCTCATCCAGTCTACTATTTGTCCGGGAAGACTTCGTCAACCGACCACTCCTTAGGCAAACTTAGAGAACGTTACAATATTTCGGACGAGGTCGACCTAGTAGTTCCGTCCGCTGATGACAGGCCTGAGTCCCCCCCCCCCCCCCCCCNCCCCCCCCCCGGTCGGCTATTTTACTTTGTATGAAAGCTTTTTTATTCGGGGACTTCTCTGGTTCCCGATTCCTGAAATTATGACGGATTATCTTTTCCGTCATAAGGCCAGCTTTGCCCAACTAACCCCGCGGGCGATCAGACTTTTATTTTTACGAGTGCGGGATCGACCTATCCGAAGTTACGAGTGCGGGATCGACCTATCCGCCGAGCAGTACGTGACCTACTTGATGTTCATCAGGGCGACAACGACCGTGCCGAATACTTATTATTTGACCAACATGCATAGACGCCGAGTCATTGATGGTTTCCCTTCTAAGGACCATCATTGGTCTAACTTTGAATGGCCCTTTAATCTTGTCTGGCTGGGATCCGATTGGTAGGGTCCCTTTTTTTGTGTTATGCCGACCAGTTTGCAAGTTGTTTATTGCTTTTGTATTGACCGAATTGCATTTGTGCAAAGAACTTTGTCTGCCCCTTCCTGTCTAACGCTTTTCGTGCCGACCTTGAGGAGCTGCGGGGTTTGCTTTCTCGGACGAGGACAGCGTATCCGAAGACGAGCACAGCGAGAGTCCACCTGAACGCCCAGCTCCAACCGAAGAAAGCATCCGCGAAATGAGTCATCAGATTAACATTCGGGAAATGAGGCTTCAGCAGGCTAAGGCGAAAGAGGCCGCCGAGCTTGCTGTCAACCCGGTGAAGGTGAATCGGATTGTCATTGAGCCGAACCCCCTGGCGATCATGGCACCAGATGCCGAGGTCGCTACGCCGGCCGAGGAGCTTCCCCCAGCTGAAGGGCTGAGATCCGAAGGCGCTGTCCTTCGGAAACACTCGTCGTCAAAGAAAAGGACGAGGGAAATGGCTGGGGAGACAGAACCAGGGGAGAAGAAGAAAAAGAGGAGGAAGGGTGCTAAGGGATCATCTTCGGCCCAATCCACTCCGAGGGCCTCTCCAGAGAGAATCCTGGACGACCGCCTTGCAGGATTAGCGACTCTCTTCTCTCGATTGACCTTCCCGGGGTCTCGGTCCCCCCCCCCTTGGAGAGAATGGTAAATAAGACGGGGTATGGCCATTTGGCCTACCAAGGCTTCCAGGTAACATCTTGGTCCCCCCTTGTAGTATAATGCCGAGGTCAACAATGCCATGATATGGTATGAAGGGAACATCTCCCAGCTGGGGTCGCAGGTGTAGGTTCTGAAGGAGCAGCTTTCCGAGCTGAAAGATAAGGCCGAGCTAGAGACGAAGCAAGCCAACGAGCAGATCATTAACCTCGAAGAAGAGTGCTCCCAACTTAAGCCCGACAAAGACATTCTTGTCAAAGCCGAGGAGGAGAAAGATGAGGAGATCAGAATGCTCAAGGTTGAACTTGAGAAGGCAACCCGCCGAGCGAAGAGGGAGGTTAAGGATTCGCTTAATCCGAAGCTGGAGGTGGTGAAGTCCCGCGTGGCCGAGCTGAGTGGCGATTGTCTGACAAACCTCATTTATGACCGTCAAAACACGGCAAACTTATCTCTTATAAACGAGATAAGAGCTGAGGAAGGCAAAGCCGAGGGGAAGAAGTCGCTTGACGACTTCGAGGCCGAGATAAAGAGCTGGATCCCTGACTTCGCTGATAAATGGCCCTGCCTTTGACCAAACAGTAGCTGCGATTAGGGACGAGCTGGTGCTGTCGCCGGAGGTGCCGTCGGTGGCCGAAGAGGAAGAGAAGGTTGAAGAAGGAGTTCCTGCTGTTGAGCAGGAAACTGTTTAAATTTCTAGCTGTTTTTGGTTCTCTGTTGTTTCAAGTTTTTGCTTGCTGGGTTACGACGACCCCGTGTGTTGCCGAGGGTGATTACAATGCCTGGATGGCTTTATCCAAAACTTTAATATATATTATTTGAATGTTTCATTTTGGATTTTGCATGAGCCGATCGTTATTAATGTTTAATATTGTTGCGTACGAGCCGAGCGGTTTGAATCCCATATGTTGAGTTTCAGCACTCGTTTTAAGATTGCTCTTAGGATGTGGGTAGACCAGCGATTGAGACGAGCTGGGTTTAGGTAGTGCATTGTTGTTCAGAATATAAATAAGACTATGTAAAAGATCTAGGTAGGATTGCATCAATGTGGCCAGCAATGGCGAGTAGCGTGTTGCTTTTGTTTTGTGTTTTAAAATAACTAAGGCATAGGATGTCGAGCAAGAGATATGCTGTAAAAGGAGAGTGTGGTTGGAAATAACCAAGGCATAGGATGTTGAGCAAAGATATGCTATAAAAGGAGAGTATTGATGTACTCCCATTCCCCCCCCCTCTTTAAGAGGAGGGGGCTAGCTGGACTAATCCGGAGATGAGCTGCCTACGTACCCTTTGAAGGGATCAAGCCGAGCCCGTAGTTCAAGTGCCGGATTGCTGTCGTATTAGTTGTAATATTTCTTGAGATGCCGAGCGTTCCAAGAGCGTGGAATGACTCTTCCGTCCAAAGCGACGAGCTTGTATACTCCGGGTTTTACGACCTCGGTGACACGATAGGGACCTTCCCAGTGAGCACCGAGCTTATCCGCTTTTGGTTCTGCGGTGTTTTGAAATACTTCGCGCAAGACGAGGTCGTTTTCTTGAAAGCGCCAAGGTCGAACGTGGGAGTTGTAGTATTGAGAAACTTTATGCTGATAGCTTTGTAAGCGAACGAGTGCACGATCCCTCTTTTCATCAAGGAAGTCGAGCTGATCTAATAACATGATGTTATTGAGGTTGTCGTCGTCAGGGGCATGCTGCCGACGAAGTCCACGAACCTTCATCTCCGATGGTATCATGCACTCGGAGCCATAGACGAGGGAGAACGGAGTTTCACCGGTTGGACGACGAGGGGTCGTTCTATGTGACCATAAAACGCCATCCAACTCTTCGGCCCACCTTCTTTTTTCGCGCCCAACCTCTTTTTTAGTCCGTCTACGATGGTTTGTTGATTGCCTCAGCCTGCCCATTGCCCTGGGGGTAACGAGGGGTAGACTTGGTGAGTCGGATTTTTCACTTCTCACAGAATCCTTCGAACTGAGCTGATATGAACTGTGAGCCGTTGTCCGTGAGGATCTCATACGGAATCCCATGTCTACAGATGATGAACTTCCAGACAAAGTGTTCTACCTGAATGTCCTTAATCCTGGCGTAAGACTTGGCCTCGACCCACTTCAAGAAATAATCAGTAAGGGTGAGGAGGAGTTTCTTCGTTATTGGAGTTGGGCATGGGACCGACAATATCCATAGACCATCGCATGAAAAGATAAAGTGAGGAGACCGAGGATAGTAATTCAGCTGGCTGATGTATCATCGGAGCGTGTGTTTTACACTTCTCACATATGGACGCGTATTGTGCGCAATCGCGGGGCATGGTTGGCCAGTAAAATCCGTGGGTTTTAATCCGAAGGGCAAGACTGCGACCTCCCGAATGATTTCCACACGATCCGTCGTGTACCTCCTGCATAACCTGCCGAGCCGTGCTTCCCTATACGCAACGAAGGAGTGGTCCAGAGGAAGACTACTTGTAGAGTTTCCCATCGGCCACTGAATATCGTGCGGCATGGGCTCTTAGTTTTTGTGCCGCCCACTTGTCTTGTGGAACTGTTCCCTGAGTGATAAACACTTGAAGCCTGGAAATCCATGGATTATCGCAACCGTAAGTGGAAGGGTTTGCTGTCTGATCAACGTCCATTGAAGCAAGGCCGAGTTCGCCGGGAATCGGGATGACCGTTGCGACCTGATCAGAGGCCTGAATGCTAGGACTCTCGATGAACCCGACCGAGATCACTTGGCGGAAGTTGGACGCGGAGGTCGAGCCGAGTGCGGCAAGGGTGTCGGACGACGAGTTGTCGGACCGCAGGATCCGAGTTAGGGTGAACTCTTCAAAGTCTGAAGCGAATTCATGAACGACTTGTAAATAGGACTCCATTCGTTCCTCTCGGGTTGAGTAATCACCGTGGAACTGATTTACGACGAGCTGGGAATAGCAGAAGGCATGAAGACGATGGACCTTCAAAACTCTAGCTAAGCGTAGCCCTGCTATAAGGGCTTCGTATTCAGACTCATTGTTGGAGGCATCAAATCCGAGTCTGAACGATTGCTCGAGTACCTCTCCATTGGGAGCAGTGAGAATGATCCCGATTCCGGATCCGAGTTTAGACGATGATCCGTCGGAATGTAGTGTCCAAGTTGGCCCCATCTGTGTTACATTCTGTTTGACTGCCGAACTGGCCGTATCGGAGGCGATCATGCTCGCGTCTGGGGGTTCGTCATTGTCCACCTCTTCGCCGAGGTCGGCTAAAACGAAGTCCGCGAGGACTTGAGCTTTGGCTGCTGTACGTGGTCGTATTCGATGTCGTATTCGCTGAGCTCGATGGCCCATTTAGCCAGGCGTCCAGATTGGCTAGGGCTGTGAAGGATGGCCCATAAGGGATAAGTGGTCAGGACGATGACTGTATGGGATTGGAAATACGGACGCAATTTGCGAGCCGACACGACGATCGCTAGTCCCAACTTTTCCATCAACGTGTAGCGAGTTTGGGCACCCGTCAGTGACTGACTGATATAGAAGACTGCGCGTTGTGTGCTACCCTCCTCCCTGATCAGAGCGCTACTTACTGCCGATGACGATACTGTGATGTATAAGAATAGTGGCTCGCCATCGACTGGCTTGGAGAGGATTGGCGGAGTCTTCAAATATTGTTTGAGATTGAAGATGCAAGGCAAAGCAATGACTTGAGTCAACGCCATGAAGCAGGTTATGGTAAGTGTGTGGAAGATGTGGGCCATGACATTGTCATCGAAGACGCGAGACATTGCATTGACGTTTGAAGTCGTGGGCCGCATGACTTAGCTGANTTTGATGATCAATGTAGCGTGTGATGTTCCAAGATTAGGGATTCGTTGACCCCCGGCAGTAGTAGTTACAGTGACAGCACCTATATTGGAGAAAATGAAAATCTTGACGCCCGTGGGGTCTAACACGTTCTAATGCCATCGAGAGATCATGGCGCGGATGCTTCGATGAATCAGAGAGGCATCCTTGAAGAGTTTAGCAATTGTATGATGTTGAAAGATGTCAAGGTTGAACCAAAGGATTGGATCAACATTGTCGGATGTGGCATTGTTGGTCGGGCCTAGGAGAGTTCTCTTGAGACATTGTGCATGTCAGCTAGACCGTTCGTCAAGTTTGATGGCAAGGATCCTTCAGAGTCTGTGCATGACAGCTCAGGTGCAGTCTTTGGTTGTACTAGCATTTAGCTGACGGGGTTCCATGTCGTTTGTTGCTCAGGAGCGTTTGGTAAGATGGCCCCTTTAAGGGTGACGTATGAGAATGCCTTGATCAAATCGGATTCACAAGGTGGTAACCGATCAGGCTGCATTAGAGTGGGATGACACGGGTCCCATGTTCTGATATCTTTCGGCTTTGGCGTAGAGTGTGACAACTCGTTGTCGTTGATGAGATCATTGATGATCGTATGGTGTTATGCTTGTTATATAGCCCAAGGCATCAAAGATAGTAGCCTTTAGGTCCATGCGTGTTGCTGAGGATCCTTCGTTGGCTTATATACCTATCCTTGGGGAGGATGAGGTTATTGCTTAGGAACTGGTGGATGAGATAGTTGGAGTTTTGACCAAGTTGTGCTTGTTGGACACGAGTGTGTTTGTTGATAAGGATTAGTTTTTGCCCAAAATATTTCCTGCAACTGCACAGGTCTCGCAGTAGTACTTAGGGATTGTATCCACAAAGAGCATATGTAACACAGTAGCACGTCGAACTTCACTCGAGCTAAGCATCAAAATAAAATGGGTTTTTGGGTAACGATCGATCGGTCATATGAACTGATCGATCGTTTGATACACCTTTCGATCAATGGCAGATTGTGCGGTCGATCGATCAATGCCTAAAAATGCTAAAACAAAATAAACGTGAGAAAAATCAATATTAAAAGGCGTTAAGAAGTCAGGTAATGCATAAGAGGATCACGGTTTGAATTATTCAGGGTAGTAATTATGTAAATCCTAGTTTAGGCTATATAGTTGATTTCACTAATAACTAGTCTAGTTTAATTGGTATCCTAGTTAACTCTAACATATATCCTTTCAGAAAGAGAACCTATGGGCTGATCAACCAATCAATCTAGGCATTAAGTTCAAGAAATCAAATCCTACTAAACTATAAATAGTAAAGCTTTCACTATCAAGTTTTGGATCTCTTACTCTAAGTGGTGTATTAGTAGCAGATTTATTCTATCATTTGAATTAAGTATTGATATGAAAGTAAGCCTCTAAACTACTCATTACATAATCCTATCGCCTATCTACCAAACCATGAATCCTCCTAGCAAAACCCTATTCCTAACTAAAAGACTACTCAGACATAGCAAAAGTAGACATAAACATAATGAAAATTGCTTGTATTAAAAATGGTTCAGAATAGCTTCTCTGGAAATGCAGAGATTACAGACTTCTTCCTCGAAGCAATGATCAAAACAAATGAAAACAAAGAAACTGAGAAAACTGATAAACTATAAGCATGGACGCCTGGAAGCTTTAGAGAAAATTTTTATGTTTTTCTCAGCCTTCAGTCTTCTGTATTTATAGGGGAGAGGGTCGAGTAAAGGATCGAGAAGAATCAGAATGAATATTTGGATAGGAGTCCAAATATTTATGATTATCTTCAGTTGATCGATCGGTCATAGCTATCCTGACCGATCGACCGTGATCATTCAACGCGTTTCTGAAGATTCAGTATCTCTTGAGTTTATCTTCAACGTAAATATATATCTCCCAAATGCAACGGTATATATCTGAATTTGTTTTGGAACCTTCTTAACAAAATGGGCTTTGATCGATCGGTGGGCCTCTGGTCCGGTCGATTGGGCCTTCATATCTTGTGGGCTTCTGGATACTCCTTCAGTATTTTGGGCTTAACTTCTTATTCCTGACGAATATTGACATGATTCCAAGCCCATGTGAAAGCTAACTCACGTGGCTTGATTGTCCTAACTCCTCACTTCATTCCAAAATGAACATCTCCTTCATCCGGGCATGGACTTCTGATGTTGATTTGTTGGATTTGATAGAAAATGCCCCTTTGCAATCTAAAATGCATTGTTTTTATAAAAACACTTTGCCAACAAAAAAAATGTGAAATCCAATAGTTTATGTTTCAAATCAAATAATTTCTTTGATAAAAACACCGAAAAATCATATCAAAAAGCGGTAAAATATCATCACTATCACAAGGCATCAAAGATAGTAGCATTTAGGTCCACGCGTGTTGCTGAGGATCCTTCGTTGGCTTATATACCTATCCTTGGGGAGGATGAGGTTGTTGCTTAGGAGCTGGTGGATGAGATAGCTGGGGTTTTGACCAAGCTGTGCTCGTTGGACGCGAGTGTGTTTGCTGAGGGGCCAAGTTTGGCCGATGTTCCTGTCCTCACCGCTGATCCGATAGAGGAGGATGAGTAGGTCGGTGGGGACCGCTTTGATCCAGTTGTTTTCGTTTCAGACTTGGCATTTGCTTGCCCTTTTGAACCTTGTGTCGGTTGAGTGTGAGAACTCGTTTTGTAGTGCCTGGATGGCTTTATCCCATGTTTGGAACTTGATTTGTTGCGGGGTCCGTAGGCCGTTGAATGCTTGAACTTGGTAGTTTCTTTTATGCATGATGTTTTGTTGTGACTCGTAGCATTTGTCTGCTGTCTTCGAGTTTTGATGAGTGGGCCCATCGATAGTATGATGGATGGCCCATCAAATGTTTGTTTGAGGGTCAAGTTTATCAGTCTCATCTCCGAGCTTACATTGTCGTGTGTGCTCTTCATGTGGTGGAGATTTTGCCCATGAGATGTACATGACCAGCATGATAGCTGGGTTTCGATGGGTTAATTAGGTGATCATAGCGATCAGGCTTTTTGTGGACAAAACATAAACCAAATAATATCCCTCCCTGTGACGATACATCAAGGATGTGCCCATGGGATGTCGATGACCAGCGTTCAGTTGATGGGTCTTCAAAGACAAACTATTTCTTTCACATCGTCACTCTATCTAGTGAGACTGCTTCCGGTAATAAATGTCGCACGCTTTACCATTGTGATGGTGTTCATGACCCCAGGTATATACATTGTTGTGGCCAGCAACAATGGGTGGGATTTTATACGCCTGAAGATTTGGCAACCTTCGTTTGTGAGCTGTGACAGGGTCGTTAGCTCAATGCTACGGCCGACAATGGTTTGCATTTTGAGAGCTCTCATGTGGGCCCATGTCGACGCAACTTGATCACCAAGAATCAGTCCTGAAGCCTCACTGCTCCCCGTCGGGAATAGGTTGGCACCAGGACTCAAAACCACGTGACCGTAACAACTTGCAAGGCATGGATGATTTGTTGGAAGAACGGTGGTGGGACTCAAATATTCAAATAAGAATGAAAGTAAGGCATAGGGTTCCAACCTAAGTCTAGTCATTTTGAAGTATTTACTAGAACGAATATGGTGTGTTACCTGGAGCATGTTCGGAGATAGGCTTAGTGCTATTAGACTGTTGGTGTGGCCCACTGGATATGTGTTGATGAAAAATTTTTGTAAGCCACGAAAATTGACCGGGAGTATACGAGTATACTACCCCACTCCCCCCCCCACCCTTTTTAGAGGAGGGGCCAACTGCACTCATCGTGGGGACGAACTGCCTACGTACCCAGGAAGGGGATCAAGTCGGCTCGTAGTTTAATTTTGCCGCTTAGGTGAGATTAAGCGTGGGACCGATGTTGGATATCGGTGTTGTGAGTCTCGGATGTGCTTGATGAGGTGGACTGTTCATCCATCCTGAGCTTCTTGGGCTGCCTGTCGTCCTCATTGCTTTGTGTTGGCTTACGAAGCTTGTGCTCTCTCAGAAGGCATAATCGAGACTCTCTGGCTGCCCACAAGGTCTTGACCCCTGATGGAGTGGGGAACTTCATGCATAAGTGGTAAGTTGAGGGGACGGCCCGCATCGAACTTAGCCATGAAGTTCCCAGGATGGCATTGTAGATAGTTGGATGGTCTGCTACCGAGAACCTGACGATCTTTGTCACTCCGCCCGCCTGGACTGCTAGGTTGATTGTGCATATGGTCATGGTGGTTTCTCCTGAGAATCCAGTGAGCGGCTTTAGAGTGATGATGATGTCGGAAGGATTGATCTTCATGCGGCGTTGGGTCTCCCTGAAGATGGCATCCACCGAGCTACTTGTATCAATCAAAACTCTAGACATGTCGAAATTGTTCACCACCAATTTAATGACACGAGGGTCATTGTGAGGTTGATCAATTCCCCTTGCGTTCCTTTCGGAGAAGGAAATGGTGTATTCTGGATAGTTTAGCCCGCTAGATGTTGATGGTGTTGTAACTGCCTAGCGCTGGAACGCCTTGATGGATGAGACAGTATCCATGCAAAATTGTGAGCCGCCCATGATCATGTTGATCCTCTGACATGGGCTCTCGTTCGGTTCTTCTCCATCTGGCCGGTCCCGCTTATTTTGTTCCTCCATTTGAGGCTGCTTGATGGGTATATCCTCATGTTTCTCTTGTAGAAAATGCTTGAGGTCGATCCCATTGCCAAGTTCACCTGCAAGTAATTTGGTTGTTAGTCGTGCACCTAAAGTCCTGCAATTCTGCGTTGAATATCTGTGGGCCTGGTGAATTTCACAGAATGCCCTTTCATCATAGCTGTATTAACTCCTACGTCTACCTTCAGAGCATCCTCGTCCACGACCGAAGCCTCTGCCACCGCCTCTGGAAGTGTTTCTTGCTGTTTCTCGAGCAGTTGTATCTCCATCATCCACAAGGTAGTGGGTCCCTCATGGTGGATGTACTTGGATGACTGGCTCGGCTTCCTTGTGTTCGGTTGGACGACAGATTGTGGTTGTGTGCTGTGTGGGGTCTGTGCGGGTGCATGCATTGCCCGAAGGACTTGCACCTCTTCCTCGTTCACAATGAAGCTGTTGGCGAGATGCAAGGCGTCCTGGATGGTTGGCGGTTCGTGTGTAGCCAGCTCCTTGCGGAACTCTGATTCATACCATAGTCTCTTCTTGAAGGCCCACAGAGCTGCATGGTCCCTCATTCCTTTAACCTATGAGATAAGTTTCTTGAACTTAGTGATGAAAGAGCGGAGAGACTTCATGGGTCCCTCTTAAATAGACCATAAATCAGCATCAATAGTTTCTCGTCCCATGAAAATTGAATACTGCTTGAGGAACAAGGTTGTTAGCTCAGGGAAGCTGCTGATAAAGTTAGATGGTATCTTGGAGAACCACTGCAGCGCGGGTCCCTTGAGATTCTTGACGAACAGGAGGCAGAAACCCGCATCTTCATGTCCTTTGGGGAACCTCGCTCGGTTCATAGCAATCCATAACGACGTCAGATGTTCCCTTGGATCTGTGGGGCCATCATAGTATGGGATTTTCCTGATCTTTCCAGGGTCAGAGATCCGGGCCCCGGTGATGTGCGGTGTGAAGGGTGTCTTTTGGGATTCAGCCAGCACTATGTCGATCTCTTGTGCATGGCGNCTTTTGGGATTCAGCCAGCACTATGTCGATCTCTTGTGCATGGCGAGTTGCTTTGTGGATATGGGTTTGTACCTCTTGGATTGTAGCTTCAGTTCTCCGCATTGATGCTCTGAGTTGGAGGATCTCGGCTTTGGTTATGCCGAGTTGGTCATCATTAGAGAACTCATCAGCGTTGTATTCCTCATCATGCAGGGCTGCTCGGTGGTCTCTGGTATGTGGGTCCGAGCAGGCGATGGTAGTTCGCGCTCGCGGTGAGTTGGAAGAGGCGACCTCGAGAAAAGAAAGTGATGTATGCATCAGCGGC